>JAUTDX010006229.1:0-23554 GCA_030844895.1 Ambrosia x helenae
CAGGGTTCTCGTTCATCGCAGTCATGTAGAAATGTCAAATATGGTGCACTTCGCCTTCATGGAACAATATTTTCCATATATCGCGTAAGTTGACGATGGTTTTCACCCATTTGTTGGTTGAATCGGGTGACAATACCGCTCGCCAAAAACTTTGGCTTCGCTCGAGATCTCCTAACTCTTGTTGGCGAATATAACAATTCACCAAGGCGAGTTCTTCCTCTACAGTCCACATTGGTGGTCGCACATGGTTGATTGAGGCCGGGATTGGATTTGGATTTGGATTTGGGTTTTGGTTTGCCATTTATGATCAAGTGGAAGATAAAAAAAACTGAGATGTCCTTTTTTTTTATCAACAAGCACTATATATATACATATTATTTTATCAAAATCAAGCAACAATTTAATTAACTTAATTACTTTTGACCTTTAGCTAGCTAGTGCAACGGCTAAGACTTTTTTGAATTCACTTCATTGAAACAGTTTTTTAGAGGCATTACTTCACTAATTCTTTACCCAACAATTAATTATTTTTACACATAATAATATACTAGGTGAAATCATGTGTGAAAACACGAGAAAAGTATTATCATTTATTATCAACTAATAGATTGGTACACATTATTCACATGTATCCATTAATTATATTTCACTTTCAATAACGGATGATTATAATAATATATTACCATTTCCCACCTTCTCTCATCTCTTTCCTCTATCAATAATAAATGAACTGACACCATCTCTCCTCTCTCTCTTGTGAATGATCCCGTTAGATTAGATAGAACTAGCAAAAGGTCTATGTGACTCCTACCAGCACTACCGGCAGCGGTGTTACCGTGCTAATATTGGGGTACCCGTGACCAAATCTGGTGGTGCCCCGCCCCCTGAGTTCTTTTGGGTAATAATAATAATAATAATAATAATAATAATAATAATAATAAACGAGTTATTAAAATAACCCGATTTGGAAATTGAAAGTCGTTGGTGGTTTCGGTTGCCCTACCTGACCGGTAATAAAAAATGGGTATTTGTAATTTAGAGGTGCATTAAAAATAACCCGGTTTGGAAATTCAAAGTGTTAAATCGGTTCAAGTTTTAAAGTTGTACCCACACAAACAGGACTCGGGTTTTTTAAACCTGTAGGTTTCGTATCGGTTTCCTATTATGGTCTTTTGAGCTGAACTGAACTGGTTTTTTGTAGTATCTGTCAGAAACTGGTTTGTAAAATTAATCTGGATTATTACTGTTTGTTGAACTAGCCGTTACAAAGCAGATTTCTAGATGTTGGGGAACGACTTTGACCATTTTTTGCTAAGTAATCACCATTTTGCCCCATCTAACTTAGTATAAAATAGGTTTTTGATATTTTAGGCTGATCACAACACTTGAAAAAGCACCTAAAAAGCAAAAACCTGCTCTTAAACACACTCGTATTTTAATCTCTTTGCTTATTTGATTATTGGTTATGCTTCACAAAGTGCTCAATCATGAGTATTCGTTAGTGTTCGTTCCTCGCTTGACAAAAAGCGGATCTCTTTGCTTATTTAATTATTGGTTATTGATATCAAATGGCGATTTTTGTGATTCAAGAAGGTTCGTTGGACCATTTCGACAAACCTCACTGGACAAAAATGATTCGAGAAACGTTCCAAACTTGTTAAAAACATGTAAGACGTACTATCTAACACGCTATTGAAAGTGGTCAAGCAAAACAGATTTAATTATATGTTTAAAAACTTACAAATCGGCGTAAACTTAACTTACGATGTTTGGTTGGCTTCACACGGTTTACTATAACAGTACCTTTGCGTCACTGCTTATTGGGTTGACCTCAATACGTGGCAAATGATGAAACATAAAATTGTGTTTAAATTGTTTGTATATCCACATACCAGATAAAATTAATTTCTAGTTTTAGATTATGTAATAAACTTTAAAATTAGAATACAAAATATTTTTAATGTGGTTTGACAATGCCTCAAACAAAAACAATACATACGCAGTTGAAAATTAAAAATAAAATATCAACCCATTAGTAACGAATATTCTTTTCCATGTTTGATGTGTTGCATCATGCATGTACAATTAATTTGGTTGTGCGCAAGAAAATTTCTCAGTTGGTATTATTTAAAATTTCAAACAAGGCTTTAGACTTATGTTACGTGATGTATTTAAACAACGTTGATAAAGATATATTAGACATAGAAAATATTGTTTCAGTATGAGAACCCCCTGTTTAGGTCTGAATTGGGACGTACCTGCTAGGTGAAACTCGACTTTTAAAATGTTTGAAAGTACCTTATCAACAAAACACACTTTATAGTCTTTTCATAAATGGGTTGCATCGCGTGTCTTAACACTTTAAACAAGTCAACCGAGATGTATTTTTAGTACAAAATTAACTAAAAGGAAAAAAAGCCATACAAGATGAACACTTTTAACAAGTATTCGCAACCTTTTAAATTGCTTAAATATCTCACAGTATACATTATCTCATACTATGCATGTCGGGGTGTGACAAAAGTTGTATCAGGGTAACTGCTAAGCTATTTTTGTCTTTTCTGTTTTTTCTTGGTGGTGTTGCCTGCTTGGGGTATGGAACATGACCAGTCTTGGCATCATCGGGTGTAGATAATTGGTAATTGCCCGCTTTCGATGACTTTGTTCTTTGTTGGAATGGGTATGGAAGCCTCATCCATCAATGGGAGACTTTTCCACTTGTCATGCGTGCATACAATCTCCCTTGCGAGTATGTGACTAAAACTGCTTGGATGTCCATATTTGTAATCGTTCGTCGCATGTTTCACCACCTCACAATCGCTAGAATCACTCGACTCTAAACGCACATATATGAAAATATAAATATAAATTAATACAACTAATTAAATAGCGCTTGATTATAAAAATTGTCGAACTCATTTATTTGACGATTCAGTTTAGTCCATTTTGTATTTAATTGATGGATCATACGCTCGCTTTCACCCATAGTTGCGTTGTAATGCTTTAGTAGGGTTTTTTTCTCAAAAAATCTTTCCATTTTTTTTGATTTTGGACTTCTTTGTTTTCGGAGCAATAACACATGCTTTAGCCAAAGACCTCTTGAGGGGTCATCCATGTTTCACTCTTCTTACGACCGGGAAATCTTGTTAATTTTGGTGTTAACTTCACAATATCTTCTTCTTCGGCTTCATCAAATTGTATTTCATCAATTTCAACATTAACGATGTATAATTATAAGTTGGGTGAATAGTGTCAGCCCCTCTCCCATTAGTTGAGAGGGACGGTGGCAATTTAATATATATTGTTTTTTACATCTTTATTTCTAAATAAATATAATTAGTTTCATTTCAAAGCCAAACTTGAGTTGGTGGTGGAGTGGTTTGATGTGTGGTTCTCTTGCCTAAAGTCATGGTTCGAGGTTTGCGAAGTGCATTTATTTGAGGCCGTAGGTTGGTGGTGGAGTGGTTTGAGGTGCATTTCTCTAACTTGAGGTCGTAGGTTCGAGACCGGTTAGAGGTTTTCAAAGTTTTTGATCATTTACATGGCTTTATTTCTTATGATATATAACTGGGTTGCGAATAAAGACAAATTGAGTTGGTGGTTTAGTGGTTTGAGGTGCATTTCCCTAAGGGAAAGTCATAAGTTCAAGACCGAATTTGGGCAATTATTTTTTCAGGTATTTTTTGGTGTTGCCTAGGCTATCATTGTTGCATTGGAACCCTAATAAACCAAAACGATAATGACAACCGCCATCGGCGCACCGCAACGCGCGCGGGAAGAAATCCTAGTTCAAATTAAAGTGAAGTTCTTGTGTTTCGGGAACAAAGTCGTCTTCATCAAGACTTTCATGGAATGGAAGCCATCGTTCTGGCTTGATACGCGGAGCTCGTTGATGTTCTCTCATTGCATAACGTTCAATGACATCGATCACGTAGTCTTAACCGTGTGCAATGAAAGGAGCACCAAGTTGTGGAGTATTTGAGTAAAATTGCGGTTGTGAAAAAAATGTGGTTGTGGGGGAAATAAATAACGAGTATGAAAACATTTGCGGGTGTTCTTGTGAAATTGCAGTTGATAACCAATTTGCGCGGATGCACCGACACCACGAGCTTTTGAACTGGCACCACACACGGATGAAACCAACACCTCTCGATTTGCCAAATTTCTTATTTTGTGGCAACTTTTGATCTTTTAGAATCCATTGCAATTTTTTTGAACTGAAAATGGTGTGTTGTTTTTGGGAGTTTTGAAGTGAACATGGTGTTGTTTTGTGAGTTTTTGTAGTAGAGATAGTGGGTATTTAAAAGAATTAAATGAGGTTGATTTTTAAACAATTCAACTTGTAAAAAAGTGATCGTTTACCCCAATCCCCTGTTTGGTTTCATCTACTAGACAACAACACCGAATCACCCTACCCGAAGGGTAAATGGTTACACCCTAACCGAGGCCATACCCGAAATCACACCCACCACCCTGAGACTTCATCACCATACTTGAATTATACATTAAGTATTTAGGTACATGTATTTACTATATGCATATTTACTAACAATAACCTAATAACACAAGATTTCATTCATATTAAAGCTACCATAGATCATTTGTGTATCTTAAATGTTATCATTGGTAGTAAATACATTGTTATCTCAGTAGGTTTAAAAAGAAAACAATGTGTGCGTCTCTGGTTGTATATATCGTATGAGTTTAACAGACCTAGGAAGAGTTTTTAGCTTAAGGATGACCTTAAATCCGAGGCCAATATTCCATTGGTGGCATATGGGAGAAATATTCCGGTATGGGGTTAATTTAAAAAAAAAATACGCAAGTATGAGATGGTTATGATGTTAGATGATAATCAGCCCGATTACTCAAAAGTTACATACCTATTTACCCTGATCATATCCGTAAATATTTTTTTTTTCTTTGTTTTGGTTTAAATGGAATAAATGTAATTGAGATCTTAACAAGTAAATTTTAGCAAGTATCCGATACATACGAATATACCCGTCCAATTGTCATTCCTAATTAACTTGTCTATTAGATGATTTCGATCACTAATTGGTGACCAATTTCTAGTTAGTCTCTATTACCAAACGAAGATCACCCAAGAGGCCACAATACGAGCAACGAAAGTAACAAAAATCTGAGGATTAATGTTACGTTGTTTAAAAGTAAGGTAAGTTTAAACCTTTAATGAAACGAACTAACGGCCCACTTATAAATGGCCGGCCCAATAGACGACAATGACAGCCCACTAAGATGGTTAATTGACGCCTTTACCTTGAATGAACACATTACACATTTGTGTGAAGTATCTATGCAATTCTACTAATATTACCAAGAAATTCATGCAAAATTAATCATGGTTACCCATCACAAGCTAATTAGAAACAATTCATTTTCAATAGTATATATCTAAAAACGATCTAAAAAATAAGACACTAGATTAAGAGCAAGCAACATACGTAAAGTGCATTGATCATGTCAACATAATCATCACCAACACGCTTTAACTACATACCAATCTTTCCAAACATACGATTAGTAGTTTTTGGATTTAAACCAAAATACTGGAGCCTCGTCTAGTGACAACGTAACGGTTCGTTGTCTAACGTCTTCTCTCGTCCATCTTCCCATGTGATGTCAAATTATTGGTTGAAGTTTCTAAGGGGGTGGTGTTGCCTTTTCATCAACCATAAGAAAGGAAACGTCCATCAAGATAGCCATAGATTGTTTTTCTACCTTTGACAAAGTATAATCATAGTGACCATGAAGTTAATTTATGATACTGAGTGGTGCCTACATGATGTGGCGGGAAACATGTACAACATTTAGATTGATGATTTTAATGGTGTGCACAGGATGCAGTTGTGAGCTATAATCATAACCAAAACCAAAATTTTCAATTCGGGTCAGTAATGAACCAACCTATCAACCAAGAACCAAATTAAAACTAAACATGCCAAATGGCCCATCGGTGTAGCTAAACAAAGCCACTAATGAACTTTGTTGAGTTACTCTTCTCTATTTATAAGTGTTCTTTGACAATGTTTCTTGAAACAAGCGGTGTGTGACTATGTTTGAGAGTTCCAACTTTATAAACTCTAAGATATAGGTTAACTATAAGGACGAAAGGGTAATTTCGCCTTCTTAGACACCAAACTCACTTAAGTGTCTTAAAATTGTGGTAAATTACATTTTTTTTTTCAAAAAAAAAATTGAATTTCAAGACACTATAGGTATAGAGTTTTTATTACGAGGGAAAATATTAAATATGCCAAGTAGAAGGAAATTGGTTACAATATATTTTTGTTTTCTTTTAACTTTTTTTTAATTAATTTTCTGCATGGAAATTGTAATATTTTTTTAGGAAACTAGGTGTTAGTTGATACGCGCTTCGCCGCGAGCACGGTAATTCTTATATAGATAATTAATATGTATCTATTAAATTAGAGACACTTGAACAGTGTCTCTAATTTAATACATATATATATATATATTTATTTATTTTTAATATATATATTGGAGAGAATTACACAGATTGTCCTTTAGTTATACCTAAAATTGCATCCTATGTCCCTTTTTCGAATTTTTAACTCCTTATGTCCTTTGTTTTATACAGTTGTTACATCCTATGTCCTTTAAGCTAACTTCCGTTAAAAAAACAGGTTAAGTTGAACATGTGCCCCTCACGTGAGGGGCAATTTCGTCATTTCACCTTTATCTCTCTCTTCATTCAACTTTCTTCTCAGTCTCTCGATCTCTCTCTCTCTCTTGCTCTCTCTCTTTCTCTCTCATATTTCTTCTTTCCTGTTAATTTTTCTTTCCCATTGCAACTCAAACCACCACAAGCCACCACTACCATCTCTCTCTCCCTTTCTCTCTCACCTGAAACACCCATTGCCTTCACTTGCCACCACCAATAAACACTCTGCACCTGCAACCCCAAACCCTAGATTTAGAAATTAGTATTCTGCGTTTCTTGGTGTAGTCTCATCTTATCTTGCTTTATTTGTATTTGTATTTGTATTTGTATTTGTTTATTATACCGTATCCCTAATTTTTCAATCACCAAAACCCTATTATTATTCATTGACGCTTGTAGATCGTCCCTAGATCCATACGCATGTTTACTAGTTTTAATTCTCAGGTAATCAATCTTCTTCTTCTTATTATTCCTTATTCTTTTCCTGATTCAATTTTTACCTGAATTAAGTTAGGTATGGATGTTGTTTCATCCTATCCTTATCCTATTAATGTTAATAATTCTCCAATGTGTTTGCTCCAACAATCCCCTTTCATCTTTTTTTATATCGATCTGTTAACAGAGATTTGTGAATTGATGTTTATGTGATTTACAGTGACAGCTTCTTCAGAAAAGTAAGTAAAGATGGTGAAGCTGACAATGATCGCACGTGTCATAGATGGGCTTCCATTAGCAGAGGGACTTGATGATGGGCGTGACATGCAGGATGCAGAGTTTTACAAACAGCAAGTTAAAGCCTTGTTCAAGAATCTTTCTAGGGGACATAATGATGCCTCACGAATGTCTCTTGAATCCGGTGAGTTTTTCGGTGGTTGTGGGGAACAAACACTGGATGTGGTGGAGAGGTGATGGGTGGCTGAAAAAAATCCTATTAATATGGGTTTTATAAGTTAAAAAAAACCATTTAATTAAGGTAAAATGACGAAATTGCCCCTCACGTGAGGGGCACATGTTCAACTTAACCTGTTTTTTTAACGGAAGTTAGCTTAAAGGACATAGGATGTAACAACTGTATAAAATAAAGGACATAAGGAGTTAAAAATTCGAAAAAAGGACATAGGATGCAATTTTAGGTATAACTAAAGGACAATCTTTGTAATTCTCTCTATATATTGGTTACTAACTTTTAGGTTAACTTTATTTTTCTGCCACTAACTTTTAGGTTAATTTTATTTTCTTGCAATTTGACCACCAAACTTTTAGCTTTTAGGATTTAAAACTTTGGCCACTAACTTTTAGCTTAACTTTATTTTCTTCTAATTTGATCACCAAACTTTTAGCTTTTAGGATTTAAAACTTTGACCACCAAACTTTTAGCTTTTAGGATTTCAAACTTTGACCACCCAACTTTTTTAAACTTGCATTGTACTTTAGCCAAACTTTTAGCTTTTAGCCGCGAGTATTTTTTTGAAGCCCACGTGAGAATAACAGTCACTTAACATTATCTTTTATGTCCACGAAACCCTCCACATAACAGGAGCTCCCACAACAACACGCGAAGCAGTATAAAATACTGACGAGAACTCTTATTTTTCTTACATATTTTATTGTATAAAAGTGATTAAAATATACACTTTTACATACATCTACAAAAACGATATTCTATATATATTTAAGATCCCGCTCTTTTGAACAGTCACTTTTACACTTTTTCTTTTCTGCCATTTTTTTTTTGTTTTTTTATTAAGTTTTTTTTACGTTTTTGCCACCAACTTTTTTGTTAGGTTTTTTCCTATTTTTGCCACATTTTATTTATTTTTCCTTTCTTTAGGTTCTTTTTTCCTCATTTTGCCCACCAACTTTTTTATTACGTTTTATTTTCCCTCATTTTTTCCCACGTTTTGACCACCAATTTTTTATTTAAGTTTTTTTCCCCATCTTGGCCACTTTTTATCGTAGTTTCCGTCTACGTTCGTATAGTGCTTTCGTCTCCGTTCGTCTGCAACACCCGCTCTTTAACCCAAGTTGCTTTCCATTCGTATAGTGTTTTCGTCTACGTTCGTATAGTATTTTTTTACGTAGCGTTAGTCTACGTTCGTATAGTACGTTCATCTCTGTTCGTCTATGCTTTCTTTACGTAATCTTCGTCTACATTCGTATAGTACTTTCGTCTCCGTTTGTCTATGTTTTTTTTACGTTGTGTTAGTCTATGTTCGTATAGTATTTTCGTCTCCGTTCGTCTGCAACACCTGATCTTTTCGTCTCCGTTCGTCTACGTTTTTTTACGTAGTGTTCGTCTATGTTCGTATAGTATTTTCGTCTCCGTTCGTTTGCAACACCTGATCTTTTCGTCTCAGTTCGTCTACGTTTTTTTTACGTACTTTTCATCTACGTTCGTATAGTATTTTCGTCTCCGTTCACCTGTGTTCTTTCTTGCCGATTTCCCTGGTTTTTGTCGTTGTTTCGTTGCTACGTAACACGGTTTTACGCCTCGATCTCACATTGTTGTTAGCACGGTTATGGCACAACGCGCCACAGGATATATCGCGCAGCGCGCGATCATTAGAACACCTAGTTTTATTTAATTTGTTAGATTAAGTATTCTATCGAAAATGCATGAAGTGTTTGACTTGGCTTTGTTAATACTTAATGGGACCATTGACATCTGACCAACCAAATAATGCCATCGGGACAAGGCAAATGACATAATTCTTTTGGCAACATGCAACAAATGGATTAGGAAAAAGGGATTGGTTAAAGAGTTCCTTTCATAAAACTTATAATCCACTTAGGATATGTAATAATATAAAATTTAAAAATGAACACAATACATCAATAATTATTAACTAGTATTTTTCCCGCCGCGCAACACAGAGTGTTAAACGGTGCCGTAACACATGAAGTCCAAAATATGCGTAAGACATAATGTGTTACACACAATACGTAAAACAGGATGCGTAAAAGAGATTTATTAAAATGTGAAAACACAATGCTTTTAGTTTAAGTGAAAAAAACACACCACAAATATGCGGCACTCGGCAATATGTGCAATCTAAGTCGTTAGACTTTGTCAATGGCCAAAGAGCATGGTGCACGTAAAAATGAGTTTTTTTTAAGTAGAAAATGACACATAAAAATGATATTTAACAAAGTTATTAAAAATAAGGGTTAAAAATCGAAATAGAGTAATAGTCTAAGGGTTGAAATTGCAAAATATTAAAACTTCGGAGGTGTGAAACGGAGTAGTAGTGCATGGGTTATAAATGAAAATTTTCAAACTTAAAGGATAAAACGAAAAATTAAAAATTTGAGGGGTTGGTGGCGTAAACACTTGAGGATTAAAAAAGAAAATTTTAAAACTTGAGAGGCCGTATAAAATTAAGTAATAATGTAAGGGGCAAAAGTGAAATTTTAAAACTTTGGGGGTGGTGGATTTTACCCACCGACACACCAAAATAGGATATAGTTAACTTTTTCGTGTTTATGCTTTAATTACCAATTTTAAAAATTTCACAAAGCTTATTGTTGTTCTCAAAATTAATAAAATTTGTTAAGACTTGTATATGATTCCTATTTTTCTTTCACTGTTTATTTGATCCTAACCCATGTTTTCCAACGTTAATACTTAATATAAAGTTACAAAATGGAACATCTCATTCAAATAAGTTTATTTGAGTAATTGAGTGACAAATTATATTTTGGAGAAAATTAATTCAGGTTGTTAAACATACAAACAAATGACAAACCTTGTATGGAAGGGTGTTGAACTCTAAACTTGATCTTTTACGGTCAGTCACAAAACATCTTGTATTTTCAAGGACGTTGAGTTCAAGCATATTTGTCTTCGTTTTGTGTTTGGGTGACTTATTCTCTGTATTAGTAATATTTGCTCTTATGAATATTTGCACATTTTGTTTTCTATTGGTCTAGTGAGGTGTGAGCATTTGTCTGTCTTAACACACATGGCCAAAACTTTCTGGTTTGACTTTGGTACATAGATTTGATGTGATACATCTTGTTAAATAGACAAGGCATCTTCTATTTTGGGAAGACATATTATCTAGAAGTGTGATGCAACAAAAGGACAATCCACTTTAAGCCAATGGTGCTATTGACCTGCAGTCCGAGTGGTGTGGTTACTCCATCGACAGCTGCTTGTGCTGTTCGATGAAAAGGTGACAAGACAGATCATCTTTTGACCTGGGATGCTCCGTCCTTCGAACCCTTGTAGCCTCCAACCCTTTAAGCGTTGTCTTATGATACTTATTATTCTTTTTGCTTTAGGCTACCCACGTCATCAGCCCCCCAAGTCAGGAGGTTTTGTGGGACAGATCTCTATTCTTCCGAGAAAAAAAGAAAGAAGAGAAAGAACTGTAGCAATCGCGGCCCTTTTTTTCTTTTACTTCATAGAGCTTTTCGTCTCTTTGATAGCTGGAAGTTCTCTAAAAGTATGAAAAGCTGGACGACTTTGTACCATCCATTCCGGTGTGGTTGGATTCTGTTCAACAGCCCAAGGACTTGGAGCGCATCTTTTGTTGTTTCCACTGCTTGAAGTGATTGTTACGACCACGAAGAAACGACAAATCCCAACTACAGATATATAAGAGCCAGAACTGCTAAGGGCATTCCATCCAGCGTAAGCATCTGGATAATCTGGAATGCGACGTGGCATACCCAAAAGCCCTAAGAAATGCATTGGAAAGAAGGTCGGATTAACCCCGAAAAAAGTGATCCAAAAATGGATTTGACCTAAAGTTTCAGGATATGTTCGACCAAAGATTTTACCTACCCAATAGTGAAATCCTGCAAATAAAGCAAAAACGGCTCCCATAGAAAGTACATAATGGAAATGTGCAACCACATAATAAGTATCATGTAGAGCAATGTCTAGCCCAGAATTTGCCGGAACTATTCTGGTGAGCCCCCCTATGGTGAATAAGAAGATGGACCCTACAGCAAATAACATGGGTGTTTTGTATTGTATCGAACCCCCCACATGGTAGCGATCCAACTAAAGATTTTGATTCCAGTGGGGACAACTATGATCATGGTAGATGCGGTGAAGTAGGCATGGGTATCAACGTCTAAGCCCACAATAAACATATGATGAGCCCAAACAAGAGATTAGGGGTTCTTTTCACCCTTCCCTCACGGTACTACTTCGCTATAGGTCACCCAGTCGACTCCCTCCCCCTTTGTGGGGTCCGGACCCCTACGAGTGAGCAGAAAAGGGAGGAGGAAAGAGGCCCTGGCGAACCGTCATAATTAGTGAACAAGTGTAAGCTTCGCTGCCCGACAGTATGGAGTACTGACCACACCGAGGGACAGGCCCTGAAGCGATGGACGGGAACGAGCGGAATCAATGTGTTCCAATTTCTGGCCTTGCACCGACCATCCAATGGACCATGGACTAAACGGCCACTTCCTGAAAGAACTATGTCCATGGGACCCCCTCCCCCACAAGGTACATCTCGCGCCTATGGGCTGCTATAACTATCCAAGAATACACTCGAAACTGGAAGGATAAAAAACCCACCCGGTGGACTGCCGAGCTACAAGTCTACGAGCAGGAGCGGGATTCTCTAAAAAGCCAAGGTCGTGGGTGGCCAAGAGGGCCTACTTGGAGACTTGGGATCCTAGCGAAGCTAGAAAGCTTCTGACTGTTTGCCTATTTTTTGCTTTTGCTTGAAAGGTTCGAGGGTTGGTCGGTCTTGGGCGGTTATTATCTCTGTAATTTGAATTGTGATTAGACTGGTGATGGGACAGGTGGTAGCCGTGCAGCCTTGTCATTAATGCAGAGTATCATTGCCTTTTAATATTATTATAATCGCTATATTTTTTGTTTTTAAACATTTTTACACAAGCATTTTCACTTTACTCTTTCCTTTCCTTTGACAATACTCCTGATTCTTCTTAGGGTTTCACTTCCGATCAACTAGGTTAGTGTTTTTTCTTTGCTTTTTCTCGTCCCTAATCGTCCTTCCAAGCATTATGGGTGCTAAGAAGGATATGGCCGTTACCTTTTCTTCCCTTACACAAAAGGAAGTTGAGGAATTTTGTTCCGAGTGGGACATTGACTTATCGTTTAATCCTGTTGCTCCTGGTGAAAGGTTGTCTGTTTCTTGTTGTCTGACTGGTTCTATTGCATTGTACTCTCGTCATTTTGAGTTTTCAAACCTTCGCCATCCGTTTTCCATTTTCTTGTTAAACGTTCTTGAGTATTATAGGGTTTCTTTGGGTCAGATTCACCCACATGGGGTTGGTCGTGTGTTGTATTTCAAAATCCTATGCAGAGCCTTGGGATATGATCCTACCCTTCTTATGTTCAGGCGATTCTCTCGTCTAGCAAAGAATGGTGACTGGTTCGCATTCGAAGGATCTCAGGTAGAAACAAACTTGCTTTCTTCTCATGTGACTACCGTTGGACAATGGAAGACAAGGTTCTTTTGGGTTTCAAAGTCTATCTTTCCTTTTAAGCCTGTGTGGAGACATCCCGAGGCTGTTCATAATGAAACGGAACCATCAGAATCTGAATTAGATGAGAATTTTCTCAAAGCCATTCGAGCGTGTCCTACAAGGCTTCGTCCCTTTGGCGAACATTTTCTGGTTTTGGCCGGTATTAGCACCCGATGGGATAAACAGGGTAGAGACCATGTGTTGATGAAGGGTGATCAGGGTATGCACCTTTTTGTTTTTGCTTGTTGTTAGTTTCTTCCTGTTTATCTTTTGTTTATATGTTTGTTTTCTTTATTTGTAGTTATGTCGGCTCTAGATTTCATTAAGGGAGATGATGCTTCAGAGGTTGTTTTTAAGGATGCTGAAGCGGTTGAGGGTGAGAATGCTTTGACAAAGTATGAGAAGGGAAGGTATGATGGGACTAACTATGTTGCTGTCCCTAATGTGAAAAGCTTTTCCAAAGCCAGTTCTTCAAAGGTTTCAACCAGGAGGTCTAGCCGACGTTTGCTGAAGGCTGCAAAGTCTGTTGATGCGTCTGAGACAGTGACTGTTAGTGACGATATTAAGGAGCCAGAGGAGGAGAAGGATTAGGATGTGGAGAATGTTGTTACCTGGGTTGTTGGAAAGAAAAGTAGGGGCAAGAAGGTTTCTTCTAAGGTTGCCATGTTGAAAGGTAATGAGGGTTCAACAAGCTTTGATGGGGAATGGGTGTATACCCCTGGTTGGAATTTGAAACCCAACGATACCTTCAAGTCTTCAGCGGTTTGTGAGGAGGTATTGGCGCATCTTGCTACCCCTGGTGCCAAGGCTTGCTTGGAGGGGTTGGATGATGATGCCTTGCTAACAAAGATGATGGTTGGTACTTGTAATTTGGCTGCCATGTTGCCAGAAGGTGTTAGTAGGTTTAGGAAAATGATGGGAGAATATAGTGACTTTGCTAAGAAGAAGAGGGAGATGTAGCAGTCCCTTGCAACTTTGAAAAAGGATGCCGAGGAATATGCTGAAAAGGAAAAGACCTTGATTGCTTTGATTGATGAGTTGAAGAGGGGGCATGAGGCTAAGACTGCAAAGCATGAGGCTGCCAAAGTGCAGGTTGAGGCTGACCGATTGTCATTGGAAGCAGAGAAGAAAGCGTTTGAAAATGAGAAGAAAGGGTTAGAGGCTTCCCTTACTGCTGCCTTGAATGACAACAAATGGTTGATCGACAGGGACGGAACCACGGAGGGTCAGGGGGTCAGCTGACCCTCCGGCCAGCCAAGTCTTCTGTAACACCCTAAACCGTTTTACAGACAATATGCAGCGGAAAATACGGACTAGAAAATTTCTTGCTTACAGAACATTCTCAAATGTTTGGAAAACACATCTAAGAGATATTTTTGGTGTTACATTTTTTTTTCTTTTATACTTCTTATTACATTCAACGCGACTCATCTTTATTAGGTTATGTGACCGTGACCACGTACAATCCGCTCCCTCGCTCGATCTCCATCCTTTCCTTACTTCATTAGGTAGACAAGACAACCTGCAATCACCACATAACCATTTCGTTAGTTCAATAGGTGACTTCATGTAAATTACTCACGATGCGGAAATAACATCCAACAATACTCCGTGATCCTGTTCAAATGCCTTCTTGCAAGTTCGGGTGTAATACCCCGATCCGAACCTCCAAGTCCCATGCATTCATACTTACATACCTGCATCTTCATTTCCATTCTCATAATAAAAGGTTAATAACCTTACAATACATACAAGCGTACAATTCATATACACAACTTACCTTGACCCGTCATATTACTCTTCTTTCATGTATTCTCTAGGATTAATATGACGTTTCCAATCCTATACTCAATCTACACAAAATGACCAACCTTTACATACGTAAAACTCTCACCCAAACCCGGGTATAAGTACCATACATACCTCACATTATCAACTTACAAAAGCATAACAAATCTACTTACCGTATTTGTTACTATGTATACACCCATATCAATTTAATTACACACACGCATCATTCCGTACTTGAGTCATATTTGCAAATCCGACATTCCTATTACTTGCTACACCTATACCTAGCATTCACGAAGTCCAACGATGTTATTCGATGCGTTAAACGCGAATACGGGTTGCGTATATAAGCGAAACATCAAAATACGACAAAAACAGGCAAATAACCGGTGGGGGGCGCAAGCTTGCGCCCCTGGAGGGGAGGTTGCGCCCCTAGAGGGCGCAAATCAGGCCATTTTTCCCATCAGATTCAGGTTGCGCCCGTTCAGGTCACCTTGCGCCCGGACCTGATGTGAGGTTGCGCCCACTATGCACTTTTCATGCTTTAATGGCATATCTTAAACCCCAAACCTCACAAGGTTCTAAGATCATTCCCCATGATTTTCCTAGGCGTTAAACTACCCGGATTACGTGGTATCATCGTGAATGGCGTAACATTTCCTTGATGACCCGTTATCTCCTCTATATGCAACCAAACATGGGTAAATCTATTGTTAACCCATCACCAAGTTTCTTACCTTAGCATAACATTAATTATTTGTTTCCTTCAAGATTCCCATACTACATTAACATATAGATTCGATATCATAATGCAAGTTAAGTTCGGGAATCACTTACCTTAAGTCCTCCAAGTTCATGCTTGTTTACTTGCCTCATCTTGACCCATTAGCTTCCCATGCTTGAGTCCATCATTCCTTTCCTTTCATGTCATCATGTTCACATCGTTGTTAGCATACATGTTCATTCATAAACCAATCATATCCAACTCATATATCACATTGACTTGCATAGGTCAATTTTAAACATGCACATCACATAATTAAATACCACATTGTTTATAAATCAAGCAATCCAACATACCATCATGTATGACACCTAGATAATCTAACATATATCACATGATCTCCTTAGTAATCACAATCATGTTGGGTAGCCTAACCTTGTTAGTCATACATTGTTGACTTTTCAGAAAGTCAACTATCAAGTATGCAACTTTCAATATTTAGATACATACATCCATATCGATATATTACTCCATATCAATTTTTACCCTAAACATTACATTAGCATGTTATAGGACACATATCATAATATGACTACTTTGATGCACATAGAATTCATTCGACACGTACTAGCGCTTTCATGATTCTACAATTGGCAATTACAAATCCAAGGTTAGCCAACATCATATAATACAAACATTGTCTTTTCTTAATAAGTTCATACACTTCACCATTAGTACACATTCATTTCTTAATTACAAATAAGAAATAAATCCAACACTTGGTGTGCATCATACTATCCAAACATAGAACGCAACATCCTAACGCACACTTCTTACCAAATCATATAATCCAACCAATTCCCACATGAATACTCTCTAATACAATCCTCATGTTAACCTACTATCAATTGTATCTATTATCACATTACTTTCATATTTGTCAAGTCTTGCATACAAATTCATACATCATACTCATCTAGACATTTCATCAAACACATGGTGTGCGTACAACATTCTAAGCTCAATGTACAAGCTCCTAATACACGCATTTCACCAAAACGCATAATCACCTTCAATCATGACCAATTTTCCACATGCATATCACCAACTACACATTATTCCTACAATTACATGGATTTACAACTAATTTAGCAACATCAAGGCTCTAATGAAAACCCAATATCATCATCTTTTGCAACCAAGCAACTTCTAGTAATTAGCTCATCTCTAAAACCATTAGAGATGATCAATATCACTTACAATTATGCAATAATACGAATTTAACATCATTTGCTCAAAACCCACATATGGGTTTCGAACCCTACACGAATTTGGGGGTTAGGGTTCTTACCAAAGCTTATTCCTTGAAGAATAACCCTCTAGAACACACCCTTCATCCATTACTTTAACCTCTTGCAACAATTTTCTTCAATTTGGTGAGATTGGGGCTTGTTTTGGCTCAAGAAAACCCCTTTGGGGCTACCCACGTTTTTCACCCAAATGGGTGTTTCTTGACCATATTATTTGACCCACATTTACACTAATGGTCCCCCAATATTTCCCCAAATGTCATTTTTTATAAAACTTAACTTTGTAAGTTTCTTTCTAGTGTTATTTCCCCATTATAAAGATAATAACTTTCACTAGGAATTTTCATATTAGAACATAACCCACATTCTTATCATCTCGTTTTATTATCCATAAAAGGCTCATTCTACTATTTAATTTGTTTTGTCATTTTCTTATTTACGCCCAAATAGCGTAATTAAGTGAAACAGATTTTCGGGATGTTACAAGTCTACCCCCCTTAAAGTTGGTTTCGTCCCCGAAACCACTTTCATTACTATCAACCCATTCCACCATTATCCTTAGGCATTCATTCTAGCCAATCGAAACTAATATTTTTGCATAATGCTAAATCCTTAGCCAATATTATTCCTACTCATTTATCTACTCTTTCCTTTCATTCAAGATTTCATGCCATGTCACACGCTCACATTATAGACTATACAACGACTTTAATCATGAACAAACATAATTATAGGTCCCCACTTTCTAATATTAACAACAAGCCTTCAGGCAATTATCAAGCATACGGAACTATCATTGCCATCCTTCACCTCATCAACCCTATTGATCTGTTATTATTGCATTAATCATAATTAGCATTCATCCTGATCTTACTACAATATTCCACTATCATAAATTCCTTTTTAATTACTTCAATCATGTAATTAGTTAGACTATATACATGCGTATAGCCCAACCCTTAGATCATGGTTATCACTTTCACCACATACATACCATTTCATTCTCCATTCACTCTCACTTAACTTGAGATTAGGCATAATTAAATAGGCACTACTAAATCAGTACATCTACCATATACACCCCACTCCCTTTTGGTAAATTTCAAAGCCATTCTATTCACGCTAATTTGTTTGTTAATTCAATTCATTCATTACTCATTGTAGACACATATGCCCGTCGCTTAATAACACCAAGTCTAAGCTAAGATTCATTCATCTTTTGACTTTTAAAAGTCAAACCTTCCGAACTACATCATGCTTGAGCTACCATTCATTCATACGGGGTTACTATTTAACATATCAATTTTCTATTTAACAGTCACAAAATATCCAAATTTACTAACCTTCCTTTCACAACGTTTACCAACCATCCATATGTCGGCTTGACCTGCTCCTTCACAAGTCCACGCCATACTTAGCTTGGTTTAGTTCATTCACAACGAGTTCCAACTCGTTAACATCATATCACCTATCTTGTAGATTCTATCATATCCAAAATTTGACCATTCGTATCTACAAAACCATTAGTTAGACATATACCTTACATTCATGAAAATTGACCTTCAATGGCCCATCCAAGTTTTCTTTCACCTGAAATGTCTAATTATATACATTCCCTTCTTGATCTCCCGTTTACGTGCTATACTACATTACTTATTTCATTTTCTTACGCAAGATCCCTACATTTTATTCACTATCTTGCAAATTTTCTACAATTTGACTTTTCAAAGTAAATGCGCCATATTCTACTACTTTATATTAATTTCTACATTTCTTTCTTGCATCTCATAACATCATTCATTTCCTGCATATAGAGGTACGAATCCTTCAAAAGATCAACCGTTCATTCGTTTCCATAGGTTTCTGAAATAAACTCACATTAATACCATGCCTTACCATCTTCCATTACATATACATGCATTTTTATATGTCACGCAACATGCATATCTAAACTAAGATACTAACGTTGTGCTTTATCTTGGTTAGAGAAAAATGTATTCTCTTCTTCATTCCTATACAAATGACCCACTCCATAACTATTATGTATTTCTACAACATTCCAACTAATCTGACCCATTACTCGGGTTATTCTACATTCTTACATTCCACCATTTGACCCGTTCAGGGTCATTTCTACAATTTCTATAATTCCACCCATTTGACCCATTAAGGTCATTGGACATTTTTATGCTATCAAGGATGAGCCGACTAATGAGTAAGTGGAGGGACTTACATATGGATTCATATATTTAATTGCTACCTTAATTTATATAGGTTTGATCCGTATTTACCTACGGATGCAAATCTTTTATTTCTACCTTTCATTCATATAGGTTTAATCAGTGCCTACTTACGGATTTAAACCTTTCATTCCAACCTTTCATTCATACGGGTTTGATCCGTGCTTACCTACGGAAGCAAACCTTTCATTCCAACCTTTCATTCATACATGTTTGATCCATACTTACCTATGGACTCAAACTTTTCATTCCTACCTTTCATTCATATAGGTTTGATCCATACTTACCTATGGACTCAAACTTTTCATTCCCACCTTTCATTCATATTGGTTTGATCCATACTTACCTATGGACTCAAACTTTTCATTCCCAACTTTCACTCATATTGGTTTGATCCATACTTACCTATGGACTCAAACTTTTCATTCCCAACTTTCATTCATTTAGAGACTACTCTCTATCACTTGAGAGTCATCTACCATGACCCACAAGTGTCGTCTAGTTACTTATCTATTCATTACCGTAATTGGTTCATAGGCACCAATTCTCATACGTTTGGTTTAATACCTTTTAAGGGAACCACTTCCCATTTACCCCTAAATAAGGTTTATTCCACCCATCTATCCTCAAGATCGCTTACTTTCCAATTTACCAGGCATACCTGTGATGATTCTCATGGTCTCACGTGTGTCGCATGCTTCTTGTGCACTGGCCAGGTGCGCAGTCCACATGCTATCCACGTGTCTTCATGTAATCATTACCTTATGCCTGGAGACTGGTTTTCAGCTTCGTGCTACACTTTCAATTTCCTTCCTAACAACAAGGTTATTTTCCATCTAAATTTTACCATCCCTGAGAATTCTCTCCCACTGGTATTAATACTACATACCTGCGAGCATTCGATCCTTTCCAAAATTTCCGAGATCTATCTTGGATCGTGTCCTTGAGACCTCTTCGTTATCCACAGAAGCTCACCTTAATATAAACACCACAATTAGTTTTTAACATGTCATGTGAGTTAATATTAAATTCTACCTTTGGGTCTTGATCGAGTCATGGATTGTACGGGTCACTTATTTCAAGAGCACACAAGTTTGAGTTCAAGTACTTACTTCCTTGTACGAGATTTCACTCAAACCAGGGCTCTGATACCAACTTGTAACACCCTAAACCGTTTTACAGACAATATGCAGCGGAAAATACGGACTAGAAAATTTCTTGCTTACAGAACATTCTCAAATGTTTGGAAAACACATCTAAGAGATATTTTTGGTGTTACATTTTTTTTTCTTTTATACTTCTTATTACATTCAACGCGACTCATCTTTATTAGGTTATGTGACCGTGACCACGTACAATCCGCTCCCTCGCTCGATCTCCATCCTTTCCTTACTTCATTAGGTAGACAAGATAACCTGCAATCACCACATAACCATTTCGTTAGTTCAATAGGTGACTTCATGTAAATTACTCACGATGCGGAAATAACATCCAACAATACTCCGTGATCCTGTTCAAATGCCTTCTTGCAAGTTCGGGTGTAATACCCCGATCCGAACCTCCAAGTCCCATGCATTCATACTTACATACCTGCATCTTCATTTCCATTCTCATAATAAAAGGTTAATAACCTTACAATACATACAAGCGTACAATTCATATACACAACTTACCTTGACCCGTCATATTACTCTTCTTTCATGTATTCTCTAGGATTAATATGACGTTTCCAATCCTATACTCAATCTACACAAAATGACCAACCTTTACATACATAAAACTCTCACCCAAACCCGGGTATAAGTACCCATACATACCTCACATTATCAACTTACAAAAGCATAACAAATCTACTTACCGTATTTGTTACTATGTATACACCCATATCAATTTAATTACACACACGCATCATTCCGTACTTGAGTCATATTTGCAAATCCGACATTCCTATTACTTGCTACACCCATACCTAGCATTCACGAAGTCCAACGATGTTATTCGATGCGTTAAACGCGAATACGGGTTGCGTATATAAGCGAAACATCAAAATACGACAAAAACAGGCAAATAACCGGTGGGGGGCGCAAGCTTGCGCCCCTGGAGGGGGAGGTTGCGCCCCTAGAGGGCGCAAATCAGGCCATTTTTCCCATCAGATTCAGGTTGCGCCTGTTCAGGTCACCTTGCGCCCGGACCTGATGTGAGGTTGCGCCCACTATGCACTTTTCATGCTTTAATGGCATATCTTAAACCCCAAACCTCACAAGGTTCTAAGATCATTCCCCATGATTTTCCTAGGCGTTAAACTACCCGGATTACGTGGTATCATCGTGAATGGCGTAACATTTCCTTGATGACCCGTTATCTCCTCTATATGCAACCAAACATGGGTAAATCTATTGTTAACCCATCACCAAGTTTCTTACCTTAGCATAACATTAATTATTTGTTTCCTTCAAGATTCCCATACTACATTAACATATAGATTCGATATCATAATGCAAGTTAAGTTCGGGAATCACTTACCTTAAGTCCTCCAAGTTCATGCTTGTTTACTTGCCTCATCTTGACCCATTAGCTTCCCATGCTTGAGTCCATCATTCCTTTCCTTTCATGTCATCATGTTCACATCGTTGTTAGCATACATGTTCATTCATAAACCAATCATATCCAACTCATATATCACATTGACTTGCATAGGTCAATTTTAAACATGCACATCACATAATTAAATACCACATTGTTTATAAATCAAGCAATCCAACATACCATCATGTATGACACCTAGATAATCTAACATATATCACATGATCTCCTTAGTAATCACAATCATGTTGGGTAGCCTAACCTTGTTAGTCATACATTGTTGACTTTTCAGAAAGTCAACTATCAAGTATGCAACTTTCAATATTTAGATACATACATCCATATCGATATATTACTCCATATCAATTTTTACCCTAAACATTACATTAGCATGTTATAGGACACATATCATAATATGACTACTTTGATGCACATAGAATTCATTCGACACGTACTAGCGCTTTCATGATTCTACAATTGGCAATTACAAATCCAAGGTTAGCCAACATCATATAATACAAACATTGTCTTTTCTTAATAAGTTCATACACTTCACCATTAGTACACATTCATTTCTTAATTACAAATAAGAAATAAATCCAACACTTGGTGTGCATCATACTATCCAAACATAGAACGCAACATCCTAACGCACACTTCTTACCAAATCATATAATCCAACCAATTCCCACATGAATACTCTCTAATACAATCCTCATGTTAACCTACTATCAATTGTATCTATTATCACATTACTTTCATATTTGTCAAGTCTTGCATACAAATTCATACATCATACTCATCTAGACATTTCATCAAACACATGGTGTGCGTACAACATTCTAAGCTCAATGTACAAGCTCCTAATACACGCATTTCACCAAAACGCATAATCACCTTCAATCATGACCAATTTTCCACATGCATATCACCAACTACACATTATTCCTACAATTACATGGATTTACAACT
This sequence comes from Ambrosia x helenae, assembly GCA_030844895.1. Lineage (NCBI taxonomy): Eukaryota > Viridiplantae > Streptophyta > Magnoliopsida > Asterales > Asteraceae > Ambrosia > Ambrosia x helenae. The sequence continues at coordinate 22,783 of JAUTDX010006229.1, forward strand.
AATTTAGCAACATCAAGGCTCTAATGAAAACCCAATATCATCATCTTTTGCAACCAAGCAACTTCTAGTAATTAGCTCATCTCTAAACCATTAGAGATGATCAATATCACTTACAATTATGCAATAATACGAATTTAACATCATTTGCTCAAAACCCACATATGGGTTTCGAACCCTACACGAATTTGGGGGTTAGGGTTCTTACCAAAGCTTATTCCTTGAAGAATAACCCTCTAGAACACACCCTTCATCCATTACTTTAACCTCTTGCAACAATTTTCTTCAATTTGGTGAGATTGGGGCTTGTTTTGGCTCAAGAAAACCCCTTTGGGGGCTACCCACGTTTTTCACCCAAATGGGTGTTTCTTGACCATATTATTTGACCCACATTTACACTAATGGTCCCCCCAATATTTCCCCAAATGTCATTTTTTATAAAACTTAACTTTGTAAGTTTCTTTCTAGTGTTATTTCCCCATTATAAGATAATAACTTTCACTAGGAATTTTCATATTAGAACATAACCCACATTCTTATCATCTCGTTTTATTATCCATAAAAGGCTCATTCTACTATTTAATTTGTTTTGTCATTTTCTTATTTACGCCCAAATAGCGTAATTAAGTGAAACAGATTTTCGGATGTTACATCTTCTCAGCAAGGATATTCATTTTCCAGATGATTTGTACACTTGACACCCAAGATTGCACTCCAAGTACAGGTGTAGTGATTAGAAGCTGGGGTAAAAGTATAAAAGCGAGAAAAGGGTTCT
>JAUTDX010000634.1:0-22500 GCA_030844895.1 Ambrosia x helenae
AATGAAATATCTACAAGAAGATGTCATTCCTGATGGAAAAAATCCAAAGGATTTCGGGATGAAGGTATCTAAATTACAATTTTAGACAATATCTTGTATAAAAAAATCTCTTGCAGGTCCATATCTGAGGTGTCTCAACAAAGATGAAGCAAACGAAGTACGCAAGGATATCCACGAAGGAGATTGCGGAAATCATACAGGAGGAAGATCTCTCTACTCGAAGACTTTAAGGACAGGATATTATTGGCCAACTATGAAGAAGGATGCCATGCTATATTCCCAAAAGTGTGATCCACGCCAAAGACACAGCAACATCCTTCATTACCCTGCTGAACCACTACATCCTATTATCTCACCATGGCCCTTCATGAAATGGGGAATGGACATAATAGGAAAGCTACCCAAAGCTCCCCGAGGAAAGGTATTCATGCTAGTGATGACAGACTACTTCGCAAAATAGATTGAAGCTGAAATTATTTGTGACAATGGCTCTCAATTCATTAGCAAAAGAACAACTGACTTTTGTGATAGTTGGGGGATCAAGATGGTAACTTCAACACCAGTCCATCCTCAGGCTAATGGACAAGCAGAATATTCAAATAAAATCATTGTCAACAATTTGAAAATGAAGCTTGGGGAAAAGAAAGGAAATAAGCAGAAGAGCTTCCATTTGTACTTTGGGCTGATAGGACTACTTCCAAGAATGCTACTGGTCACCTTTCTCCTTGGTCTTTGGAACAGAAGCGATGCTGCCAACAGAGATGGTCATGCCTACAGCAAGGAGACATCTCCAGGATGCAACTACCAATTTTGTAGCATTATTATAGGACTTGGAAACTGTGGATGAACTCAGGGATGCTGCTAAATTAAGGATGGCAGCATATCAACAAAGGATTGCTAAAGCTTACAACAAAAATATAAGGATAGGAAGATTTCAAGAAGGAGACTTGGTACTAAGAAAAGCATTCGAAAACACAACAAAACCAACCGATGGTAAGCTAGCTCCTAAGTGGGAAGGTCCATACTTGATCGATTCCGAAGCTAGTAATGGAGCGCATTGGTTGTCAACAATTGAGGGAGAGATTCTACCAAGGGCTTAGAATGCTATTCACTTAAAAATGCTACCATGGCCTAGGATGCATATGACTGATCTCTCTGGAAGAGAAACCATGGTCCCGAATCACAGGTGGGATGATGGTGAAGGCCGAATCACAGGTGGGATGAAGGTAAATACTTATCCTTTATCTATTTCAATCGATTATATTTTCACTAAATATGGTCTAGAAATAGTCCATCCTGAGAATTTTGCAGTAACATCCTGAAGATGGAATGCTTAGAAGACTAGAGGGTTGGCCACCCTCTCATCCGTTAAGGTGTCCTGACACCTTCCTAAGGTTTAAAGGTTTTCACCTTTCTCATTGGGTTAGCAACCCTCACCTGGTGCGCACGTTGCCCATGTACATTTTCGGGATGGTAGGACCAGTTCATGTAAAAGTGGCTGACAATTTCATTTTCTTTGAGATAATACATGGAGCTCTTAAGGTTAGACATTTTTTAATGTCTCTTACGTATTTGGTCTAGTCACCAGGGCCTTGTCGCCAGTTATTCCTAAGGGCCTTGTCGCCAGTTATTCTCAAGATGTTACATATTGGTCTTATCACCATGTATTACAAAGGGGTTTTGATCCCAGTTAAACCAAAGGCCTATGTCGCCAGTATAATAACAAAGTTTTCCTTTACAAGATATTATTAAAACTCAACTCTTTCTTACAAAGGATTGTAGACTTAATGTCTATCTTAAAGATATTACACTGGGGACATCCTCAGTATGCAAGACCATCCCAAGGATGAAGAAGAAACTGGGGACATCCTCAGGATATAAGACCCTCTTGAGGATAATAAAGATTTATGAAGAATGTGACGAGATCAGAAGAATTACACAACAAGAAAAATACGAAGCTATTGTTTTTTGATCATTTCTTTACATCTTAAGTGTTTGCTAATGTTTGCAGAATATCAAAAGAAATAAAGAACAGATGGATGATAGCGTCAAAAGATTGTTACCATATATTATTAATGCATCATAGTCAAAATTTGATGTCAACCCCTGGCTTCATCCAAAACCAGGACCCATCCACCAGGGTCAACATCTACGGTCCGGGTCAATAAAAGATTTGGGGCTTCGTCTTGAAACCAAGATCTCTCCACACTAAACCTTACAATATCCTAAGTTATTACATATTATAATAATTGTCTGAAATTGTTGAACCTTAAGACTACCACCACAACCACAAAAGATCAAATAAAAAAGTGGGCTCCAGCCTAGTCAACACGTCCTTCATCGCCCACAGGGAGGTCCTTCACCACCTCAGCAATCTTGGCCTCTGCTGCCTTCACCTCTACATCCTCAGGATGGGCAACAGAGTAGGCTCATAAACCACTTCTTTTCCGTCCAGGCTTTTAATTTTCTCCTTCCAAGCTTCAACATCCCAGGTATTTTGATCGAACCCTGGATCCTTGGCCTGGAGAGTCATCTTCACCCTGGCCTGAAAGACAGAAATAGTAGCAGACTTGATGAGCCCATTCCTGTGATCCTGTGCCTCCTTCTCCTGATTTAACTGGCCTTAGCATGCTCCGCCTTCACCCGCTTCAGCTCAGCTTCAGTCTCTGCCAGCTTGTTTTCAAGATATTTGCCCTTTCTTGAGTCATCTTCTGGACATCTTCAAGCTTAGTCTGGGCTTCGTGAAGTTCTTGGGCAACAGCATCCAGAGACTTGGACAGATATTAATGACCCTGACAAGAGAAGAAAAGGTAAGTATTCCTGATTTTTTTACCACTAACATGGCAGTGTTATCCTCAGGATAGGACCAATCCTGGAGAGTGAATTGGGAGATCTTGCTCAAAATAACGTTACACCTCAAACCCTCAAAGGAGTGATCTCCTGAGCAATGGCAGCAGCAACACTCCCCTTCCTTTTCTTTGAAGCAGCAGTAACCCTAGACTTAGGAGGGTTGGAAGAAGGAGTAACCATCTTGGAGTTTGAAGGAGATGGAGAGGTCACTTTCGTTGCCTTGACATCCATGCTATCAATATCATCCTGGTCAAGGAAGCAGTTTCTTGGCTGAGGTTAAGATAATAACAGGGTTAGTAAACAAAGTGGTAAACATCCCCAGGATGTAACATAACATACTCACCAGACATCTTAGAGGCTTGACTGGTGGTGTAACTCTCTTCCACTTCAAAGGTCCTTTCTGATTTAGGTAACCTGTAAATAACTTCACACCGAGAAAAGCGTCGTTCACAGGAGTATCAAACTTGGCAAATAAAGCACCTGTTAAACAAAAAAATTCAGGATGTTAGCATCTTCAGGATGTAACTAAAATTTTTTTCATAAAAACACTAAATACGATTTTACCACTCTTTAACAAGTAAACAGTAATCTCATCCCCATGGGGAATAGAGCTTCTCTTAATAAAGAAAAACATCGTTTGCCAATTTTTCTCAGATTTTACCACATTAAACAGAAAGGGTGGATCCCTCCCTTTCTATAACTTGAAGAACATAACGGTGGGAACTGTGTGTCCTCAACTTATAAACATGAGCCAGGTCCCCTACTTGTAGATGGACACCATGATCTTCGACGAGCCTGCTACAGACCATCAGAATTTTCCAGAGTTCAGGCATGGCTTGGTAATAAGCCATCCCAGTCATATCAAAGAAATCTTTGATAAACTTGGAAAAAGGATACCTCAACCCTAGAAGGAATGGTAAGTACAGGAAACAGACCCAGGTAGGAGATGCAAAATCTGATTTTGCATGCGGGTCATAAGGACGAAACTCAGTAGAACTCCGAACGATTTTTGAGTTCTTAAAGGCTCGAATCTCCTTATCGTCGAAAGAACAGATCTCCTATTCAGGATGACTCAAGAGGTTTTGGGGAATGAAGTCAGTAGATGTTCCCACACTCCCCGAAGCTCTTGTGGATCTTTTAGCCATCTTCGGAATATCACTGATATTTTGCAGGTGTAAAAAGAGAAGTGAAAGAAAGAAGAGAAAGAAAATACCTTCTTAAAAAATCAAGTATGATTATAAAGGAAGGGATAAACACTAGATATAGAGGCAGAAGATGATGTTGTGTAGCGGTCATCACATAATTACCACCGAGGAAGTAGCCGTTGTTATCCTGACAAGACATCCCATCAGTCATCAGATAAGATATTTTGATTAAAAAATATATTTGCCTCGAAAGATATTAACGGTAACATATTTTTTGGGGACATCCTCAGGATGCTGAAGGACTTAACTGACTTCAGGATGTAACAGTATTTCAGCATGTGCACATCCTGAGAATGGACTAACAAATTACCTTTCTTATATACAATTCCAGGTACAACTAAGCTATAATATGGCTACGTATATACTCTCCAACAACTATATTATAACACTCGGTCAAATAACTTAAGGATAACTCATGCAAGCCACAGTCCAAGATCGAAGCTGAAGTCAAACTTCTAACCGATACACACTAAATATCAGCGAAAGACAAGGAAACAGCTGGAACAACATAAACCTGAGGTGAAACTGCCACAACGGTCATCTGAAGACTTCAAAGACCTTAACTAAGTCAGTGGATCTTATGGGATTCTTTATTTATTCACATGTACTATATAAATGGGAGTGTTGGAACGAGTATAGGACACATTGCTATCACTAGAGCTATACACATACACTTATCTTCTTAGACACACTCACACAATCTTTGTAATATATAACACTCGTCCACTCACTCATCCAAAGTTGTAATCTTTTTACCAAATTAATATTAACAAACAAGGCAGGGGCCTAGTCTCCTCCCGAGGTTTTTATGCCGTCGATCTACAACTGATCAAGGGCTTTCCTCGTAGATCGAGTGTTGTTCTTTGTGTTTCACTACTTTATTTGTTCATTCCTTGAATTTGACAACAGTTCCATCCCGAGAATATAATTGTCCATCCCTAATCATATCTTTGCCATCCCGAGCATAGTTGTCACTTATTTGTTTCTTTTTGCATCCTGACTAAGCATTTTCAGAATATAACTATTTTTAGCATTTGATTTACACTCTTAGCACTCTACCTCACAATTTCTAATTTGGAATACAAAATTATTTCTACTAGGTAATTTTTGACCAAAACAGGAATGTTTTGCAAATGGAGAAACAGTGATAGGACGCGCCAACGATGACTAGTAACACTTTCACACTCGTAATACATTTGATGCCAGCTTCTTCGACGATACCATCAAAACCAAATTCCTCAAATAAGTTCGAATAATCGAACATCCAATCAGGACTTGTACCTGGGGTTAGTTGTGTATCTATGAACATCAACATTCATCCATTCTTCGACACACCTTGTACGAGTATTCCAAACCCTCATTTTAGGAGTGGCGTACCTAACAAAGAAACATTCTTCAGCTCTCCCACCAAATTTCTCATTTTCAATCATCATGGTACAAGGAGCACCGAATGGTTCGAGAAATTCTAGATTGGGTCTGCGAAGATTAAGAAGCTCATAACTGTTCTTCCCAAACTTCATCACCGTCAAGACTGGTAAGGTATAAAACGCACAATCAAGGTCTGATTCATCCTTTCAGCTACACCGTTTTGTGTGCGGAGTGTAAGGGCGCACTGAATTCATGATGAATACCTCTCTCAGAACAGAATGATTCCATTGGTTGATTCTTGAATTCAAATTATATAGGATTCGAGCTTTAGGAGCAGAACTTGCTTATTCTCAAATGTCTCAATCTTCTGATTCATGCATACCACCCATGAGAAACACGAATAATCATCATCAATAACCAAATAGTATAGATCCCCACAATAACTCTTCCTCTTCACAGGGCTGAAGAAATTCATGTAAAGTCGTTCAAGTGAGTAGACACAAAATTAAATTTCTTCTTGGATAAGACTTCTTCTTTTGCTTACCCTTCTTGCAGCTGACAAAGGCATCATTAAGACGAAAATGTTTTACCGAGACAACCATCCACTAAGCCATTATTGACAAGCTGATTCATTTTGTGAAGGTAGATGTATCCCATGTGTCTGTGCCACATAATCGATTCCTACTCGATAGCTTTTGACAAAAAAGTAGGTCACCTAGGCAGACTTGTTGATCACTTAACTCATATCGAATACATACAAGTTGATCACCTTTGGAGAAGACATAATCACCCATTCTTCATAAATCACGAATCCCAACATGAGAATAAAGCATGCAGTGTCATTAAAGATCATATAAAATTTCTTATCACAAATATACGACACACTCAGCAGATTGTGGTCGATTTGCTTTACATAATTGATTCGATCAAAACCCACTATTCCATTTAACATACATCCCACCTTTGTGATGTAACCCCTTTATTTCCAGCAAAATCAACATATCCACCACCATTGATGTTCTTGATATTAAATAATTGAGATAAGTCACCTTTCATGTGCCCAGATGCCCCACTATCAACAATCCAAAGACTGTTAAATAGGCGCTACAGTGACTCCCTATACATACATTCAAAATTTAGTTGGAATGGGGGACCCAAGCATTTACAGTCTTGGGTCATCAATTTGCATCAAGCATTGAATCTCTATCCAATCACCGATGATGTAGGATATGTACGTACAGTCACAAGTTCTTGTGGTGCTTTGCTTGAACAAGTGGAACTCTCAGACTTTGTGTCAGTCACTTTCGGTCTCCAAATCTGTAAGTTCAGAATCCTTCTACGTGGTATCAAACACGAAACAATCGAATACAAAATGTGAGATTGAATGTAAGAACAAAGAAGAAACAAAGATGAATGATTCAAATTATCAAGTGCACACGGTTTCAAGAACTGTCTGGTACACTAAGTGGCCGGTCGATCACAAGAGAAAAATAATAAGACTAGCCACCCACAAAAGAATTAGGAACCCCCTATTTATAGTTGTTTGATGCATGGGCCCAAAAGGCCAAACCCATTAACAATCTAAACAACCACTAGCCCAAAACTATTATGGACCAAGACAAACGCAAACCTTCAAAATACATGTTCTTACAAAATCTGTACATGCTTGGCCTTTTGAGGCGTTTGCATAACAGAATTTGGTTGTTCTTTAGGCCTGACCTTTAGGTCTAGCCGATTGGTTTGCACTTTGGTTGCCTTGGAACTGTTCTTAGACTCCCCCTTAGTGATGACGCCTTTGGGTTTGCCATAGATGATTTGACCTTGGTGATTAGTGGAATTACATCCTTTTCAACCTTCTATTTTCCCCTTATCCTATTGAGGATACACCTTAGCAGCTTGCTTTGGTGAATTCGGGATTTTGGTTGTTTGAGGGTCTAGAGTTCTCAACTTGATGTCCCCGATGAGGTCTCTTATATGGACAGGTTGAGACAATGTGGGTGACTTTTTGACATTCCAAACATGTTCTCCGTTCATTGTGGTTGTAAGAAACATGTGATGATTGTCTGGAACATTATCAGCACCCTTTGAACTGGAACTGTTGCTCTGGATGAGCTAGCCTCATGATCATGGGATCTAAGTGAAAACTTTCTTTGATCATTTTGTTGAAAATGTTTTAAATTTGGGGTATTCTCAAAGTGCTGCACCGAATCGACTCTGGTTGATTTTCACAAACACAATTGATTTCGGTGGGGGAACAGGTCGTGGTCTTCTGGCTTTCCTAACAGGAACCCATCCGACATCTCGGTGTTGAGGATATCATAGAATTAATGGTTTTCATGATGGAACAGGTGGTGGTTTGTCTAACCTCACTGGTTTGACCACCTTGACTTCTGGTTTGTTTTTGTCGTTGAACTAGTTTAGATGGTTCTTTTGTTACTTTTGTTACTTTTGATGATGATTAGCCAACATTTTTACTAGGGTCTGATTTGAAAATTTTGGTGATAAAAGATTTGTCTACATTTTTATTGGAAAATTTTTGTCAGAAAAGACTCGCTTTGAATCCTTAATCATATAAAACAAACCAGAGTCATCCATTGACTTAGCAATCTCCTCATCCGATTCAGGATCGAGATCACAAGCAATGTGATTTTCTAATGGGATCCTAGTTCTGAGACCTAGACCTAGTTTCTTGTCCTCCTCGTCTGATTCCTCATTCTCAGTTACAATGTTGTTATTTTAAACAACTTTTGTCATATTGATTTCCGCAGAATTAACAACAGGTAGTGTTGTGACCTGAAACTGACTAGTTTTGGTTTCCTCTGGTAACTTGGAGCAGTTATCACACAGAGGAGGAGGAGGAGGAGGAGGATGAGGAGGAGGAACAACAGTATAACCCAAACCATTTCTTGTTTTCTCTGTTATCTGACTCTTAATTATGTGATCTAACACATATATTGGAGTTAGAGTAACTCTCAAGCTTATTCTTAATCGTTTCATAATCACACATTGTTGCTGCCAATAATTTCTTTGTTTGTTGTAAACCAGTGATGTAGTTATGTATAGCATCTTGCTTCTTTAATGCAATCCTTTTCAATGCACTTACATCCTTCTTTAGCAACATGAGAATCTTTTTAAATTCTTTTTCATTGTGTTTTAAAGTAGCATTTGCATCAGTGCATGATCTTAGATCACATACCAAACTGGTATCGTGTTCCTTGATTAATTCTAGCCTAGCATCTAATTCACACATTTTGAACAAGAATGGCTTTTCAAAAGAACTAAAATGGTCCTGAATGTTTGCCATGAATGCATAGTGAGAGGAAGATCCATCGGCAGAGATGTACTTGGAGTAATCAACAGTTGACTCCACCAAATCTTGGATCAAGCATAACTTCTGACATGTCATGAAATCAGCTTCAGCTAACAATCGATCCACATCATCATCTAGAAGATCATCATTACCCTCTGAAGATCTTGTCGGTTAACCATATAAGTCTTCTGATCCTTTAACTTCACTCGAACTCTCATCAGATGATGATTTTGCTATGTCCCACTGCACGTCCTTGATTACTTCTTAATAGCAGACAGATCTTCCAACATTAACTTCACCAGTTCCTCCCAATTGCAGATTCCAATCCACACCCTCATCAACTTGTATTACCAAAGCACTATCTTGATTATTGACTTGAGGTGCATGCTGTGGTAGTGGTTATTGACTGTTACCATAACATGTTATTGACTATTTATTGAAACCATATTTTGTATCTTCAGTCATCTGCCATTCAGTATGACCTGTCCTCTCCATTAAATCTTCGGCTCTCCTAACAACACTGCAAAAATGCACTGAATATCCATTAATTCCATCTCATCCTTATCAACTTGATCATAGTCTTCCATGGTCAGGTTGATGTTCCCAATGTTACCCACCACCAAATCATTGTATGAATTTACAAAGGCTGAAAGAAGTGCAATATGTTCCTTTGCAACTTCTAGGGTCACATTCCCAAAATTGTTGGTTGAGGATTATGCCATCATGGTGTTGGATGAAACATAGGCAGATTGCTAGGAATTTGATGTGTTTGGATGAGTATAAGCGGGTGTATGTGTGAACTGGCAGAAGGCAGGGTGTAGCCAAGAACATTTGAATAATAGGACTTGACACTAGGAATTGCTTGTGGAGGTGGGTTATAAGCAGACGGATCATTTACAATTGAAGACACAAAAGTTGTTTATGGTTGGGAACTAGATGTGATAACAGAAGTAGTGGGAGTAGTCGCATGATATACTTTTGCGTGTTGAAGTAATGATGTTCATTTGGCCTTCCTTGTCTCCTCTATCTCCCAATTTCCAGTTTGCGTAGAAAGTCAGCAATCGTACTGACCAAATTCCTTCAGCAGGACCACATAGTACGCCCGTTATGAAGGTAATCCATTTGCAAAACGCTCAATCAATTCAAGCGCAGTACATTTAAGTTCATGTTTACCTAATTCATTCATAAGATGAATAGTATCGAGACTGCATGTCTTTGAGACTTTCATTTCCTATGTGGCAGAAAGCCTCAAACTCCTCTTGAGTTGATCTTGTAACACCCCAAAATTTTCCTAAATTTGGTTTTATGATAATATAAGCACATGTGGCTTTTAATTGAAACGAATGAAACGCGACTTATACGAATTTCTTAATCTAAGGGATTAACCCCGTCAACCTTGTTAGCTAAATAAGGCTTAAACAATTACACAAGACTAACTCGATTATTGCTTTTAACTAGTATGTACTTGACAAAAGGGTGGGAGGGGCTAAACTTGCCCAACAACCTAACTTAAGTTTGGTTAAATAAAAAAAAAGAAATCAACATATGCAGAGGCATATGTCGATCAAGACACACACAAACACACACACACAAGAACAACTAGGAGATTTGATGATTCTGAGACAAATCCAAGGCTAGGGATCTTGCATGTTGTGAAATTCGTTCATATAGAGGCCCTCAATTGATGAGGTAACCCTAAATTTTCTGTTTCATGGGGTTTTAATTGCTTATGTGAAAGATGAGATTTTTGGTGTCTTGTTAAATGGTGAAATTGGTGGTTTTTAGATGTTAGTCTAGCCACTAGGAACATTCATTTAGTAGAAATTGATGTAAATTGTGGTAAAAACTAGGGTTATAAGAATGTTAGTAGCATGAAGAATGTGGGTTTTCATATTCCAGAGAAACCCTCTTCTTTAAATGGATAATATTGTTCATGAATGTGCAATAGTAGTAGCCATAACAAGGCTCATAATTAAATTGTGTAATATGATGCAAACTTGGTAAATGGTAAATAAGAGATGATATTTTGATCATGGAAATAATCTTAAAAAAAGGATGCCCGCTAAGTGTTTGTGAAAACGCCTAAAAGAACATGAAAGTTAGAAATTTGTTTGTTTATGATTGAAACGAAATAGGTTACCCGGCATATTTTGAAATATTCATATAAAATCAAAGAAAAATCGTTAGGAGGTGTTCTTTATACACCTGGAAAGGTCTTTGAATGAAGCACAATCCATCTTTGAACATGTTCAACTAATTCGGAATTTAAATGGGTCAAAATGGCCAATTACAGTAGCTGAAAAGGGAAATCGCTGCACATAATATGTTTATGACCTGATCTTCAAATATTCATATAATATCATAGAGAAATAGTTAGGAGGCGTTCTTTATATTCCCAGAAAGCTCCTTGAACGTAGAACATTTCTTATTTGAAAGTCGAAATCAGAGTATGGAGTTTAGAAGGGGTAAAAGCAACATGAATAGCTGCTGCGCAAAAAGTGCAGCAGTGAAAATAATGTGTTTTATCAACTTAGCACGTATGATTGTCTAGATACCCACTTCCTAAACACTAAATATTGTTTCAAATGAATGTTGATGTGATATACATCGGATAAAGCATGGATTAGGCATGTGTTAATGATAGAAAACTTGAATTATGTAAAAACACTACCAAAATATGTGTAGTTATATTCCAAATAGGTTTCTAACAACTTAAGTAAATTTTCACATACTAGGTGTGAATGCGAGTGGCTTTGGGTAGGCACGGAGCCATGGATGTGAGGCCGAGGAAGCTTACGCGAGGTAAGTCACTTAATGACTTAAATTCTGATACATTCCGCATAAATATATATGTATATTATTTATGACTTAAGTACTTCTAAATAGCATATATGTAGTATGTTTTGTTGTATACTCGAATCCGTGATTAGGACTTAGATAGATAGTCCAAGATAAATTTGAAACCACCTACATTTATGACCTCATTTGAAGGTTAGAGTATACTTGACTAGCCTAGTATCAATTGCCAAGAATGATGAATGTCACTAAGTTGGAAGTTGGTGTTTGCCATTTTAGACAAACGGGTCGACTAGATAATGCATCGCATGAATTAGTCAAAAGATAGTAAACCGGGTTGATTAAGGTTAGAAAAGCCATAGTAATTACTTTGGTAATCTTGTAGAGGCTTGCTTATAATCAAAGGGTCAAACGAATAAATTGTATTTGATTGGCCTAAAACAAATATAGAATTATTTTGGTAAGCTTGTAAAGGCTTGCTTATAATCAAACGGGTCAAACGAATAAGTTGTATTCGATTGGCATAAAACAAATATAGAATTATTTCGGTAAGCTTGTAAAGGCTTGCTTGTAAGCAATCGGGTCAAACGAATAAGTTGTATTCGATTGGCATAAAACAAGTATAGAATTACTTTGGTAAGCTTGTAGAAGCTTGCCTATAATCAAACAGGTCAAACGATTATATATATATATATATCTGTGTGTGTGTGTGTGTATCCATATTTTAAATTCATGCCAATGGAAGCATGGATGTCAAACTGGTAAGACGTGCTAATGCGATTAATTATGTTATAGACAAGGTAAGTGGGTCGTAATATAACCATTTAGATTCACTAATTACATCTCGGACTCGAAAGCGGGAAATGGGGTATGTTGGATAAGTGATACAAGACTTTCAAGCAGATCCAGATCGTAGTTACGGCCTGGAGCCATAGCCCACGGTTCACAGCAGAACATCAGGATAGAAACTGTGAGCCGTAACCTACGGTTCTTGAACCGTAGGCTACGGTTCAGTATTTAAGACAGGGACATTGAACCGTAATCTACGGTTACCATAGGCTACGACGGGCACCATCATTTACTCATTTTAACGTGTTTTCAATTCTGCAATTATTTAGAATGACTAACAGTTTATTTGACGCTGTAAACCCTAGGTACAACTTCTATGGAGCTGGAGTGGTGATCAAGTACATTATAAGGACCAAACGCAAACGAATCTCATGTTCAACGCTTCCGCGTAACTCTTTGTAAATTGTAACGGATAGTAGATTTCTAAGGGTGTTAACTCTTAAACACGTGATGTAGAGGATCGCTTTTACAAAAACAAGTTAGTTGATCATACAAGTCTACCAATCCAGGTGCGGAAACCCTAGATCAGTTACAAAATGATAGTAATCGAATCAAACCCACAAATTCACCATTTCATTCATAAACAATTGATATAAACTTTACAATTAGGGTTTAAGATGAAATAATCACGTTCTAGACAGTTCCTAAAAACCTAGAGAGAAAACAGACCCAACACACTAACACAAATGGCAAAAGTTAATTAGAAAACAAAATTTTCACTTTATATAGGGCTAGACATTCGACCCCACGATATGGTCGAATGTGCACGTTCGACCCTATACAAGGTTCGAATCAGCACAACATCATCCAGTTTCTTCATTCGACCAGTCACTTCCACATTCGACCATTTCCATTTACATTCGACCTTCCAGAACTCCACATTCGACTCCCAAATTCAGCAAAACAACTTTTTATGTACAATCCAAAGCACTAGTCGCAAAACATGCATCTACACGTGATACAAATCATAAGCTGGTATTTTATTTGACATTGTTATAGTCAAGCTAGTATCCTTAAAACAAGTAAAAATTCCGTATTTTTATAAGTATTTAATTTCATAAATTAAGGCAAATACTCATTTATTAGGACGGGTCTTACAGATCTTGTCTGATTTTGAATGGTCGCTCATCCCCTTCGCATCGCATCTTCAAAAGTGCCCACAAATCATATGCATTTTCACATACGTCATATTGATGAAGTATATCTTTGGTAACGCCTAAGTGGGAATAGAGAACTCCTCTTGCATTTATTCTTGTCTTCATAATTCATCTGCGATACTTCCACCGGTATGTCTGAATTCTCTGAAGAGTCCTAACCAGCGGATGTTCAACCCAGTACCAAATCTCTACATCTATTCCCTCGATATGCCTCTGTATCTTTCCTTTCCAAGAATGGTACTCATTTAGATGCTGCATTTTGGGAGCTTTGTTACTGCTTCTGTTTCATTATCACTTTTGCATCATCTGATGAACACTCTGAACCTAACTTGTGGCAAATACCATTGCCCAAGAACTTTTCGAGTTGGGTATTTGTTGTTGGGTTGGGAAGAAAATGGACAAAATGAGGTAACATCATTAGCTTGCTGTGGAGGATTCGTAGCATATACAACTACATATGGATGGGTGACTTGCGGTTGGGATTGTTGTTGTTGAAAATGCTTGGGTCCACCAACATGGGTGAGATAATTCCAACTCATGCTGATAGGATTGAAATAGGATGAGAAAATAAGGTTCTGGATGAAAAATGGACAAAGTCATACTTCAAACGGGTCAAATTTTGACTAACACTAATTTTCACACATTTGACAGGTGTTTTCACACGTATGAGGCTGATTTCACACGTATGAGGGTTAAACCAGGCGTATGTGTGAAACTTTTGGCGTATGAGGGACACATACGAGTGTCTTTACGCCTGAAGTGCACCAGGCGTAGGACAGGAGGTGTAAGACAGCTTGAAACTCAAGAACATGGCTGATTTGATGATTTTTTGTGAAAATGATTGTTTGGATGATCTGATTATCAGTTATGTGTGGGATATGATTTAGAAAATGATTCCAATACTCAAAACACTCCAAAAACACGAATTGTAATCCAAGATCAACAAAAACCATGAAGAACACAAACTTATGGTATTTATCAAAACTCAAATCTGGATTAATCTAACATTTTTTTTCACATAACTTTGATTCATACAATTTCCAAAAGTAATTTAGAACATAAAACAACAATCAGATCTTATAATTCAATCCATGATTAGATATTCAAGCTCAAAAACTAAATATTTTAATAAAACCCAAAAATACCCAAAACCTGAACAGTTGCTTCGAAAACTCAGATGTGATGCTACTCAACTATAACAACACGCATGATATTGAGCCTTGGTTCTGATACCACTTGTAGATCATGATTCTATAAGATTTGGTGATATCACGCGCGTATCCGGATATAAGGCGGAATCAATGATCTGGTTAGTTGTTATAGGTGTTTGATAAAGGGTTGAATGATACAAAGATGATAAGAACAGACACACAAATCACACACACAACTGGGCAGCACTTTGATAGAAATATGCAAAAGTTACAAATGTTTGAGACTAATGGTAGTATTTATAGCTGATTGTCCTACGCCTGGGATGTTCCATGCGTAGGACTCTCTTACGCCTAAGGTGCGAGGTGTATGACACTGTCATTCACATGGGCTATTACAATAATGACCAACTACCCTTACACCTCCAAAACACTAACCGATTACATCTAAAACGACATACATTATCCTAACAACATATCTAAACTAGAGACATAGTCGTAAGGTGCACTAACATTAATTACTAACTTGTTTTCACATGTGAAATCAATCATTAGATAGATAGTGTTTCTTAATTGTTTGTCTTCTCAAATTACAAACTAGCTAGAGTTTAGTTATTACAAATATTTCCCTTGACAAGACTTTATACAACCATTTACTTATGCAAATCTCTCAAGTGACGAACTTGTTACCCAATGATTAAGTAAACTAAGCCCTAAGTACCTTTGATTAGCCTAAACCTCCACTAACGCATATCATGTAATGCTACTTACCACCACATTAGTATGTTACATACTAAGTAATCCTATGATTACACATCATAAGAAACTAAGCGTAACCTCCCCCCCCCCCCTCCCCCCCCCCCCTCCCCCTTACCCTCTCAGCCGTAACCACCCCTACCCTACCCTCACCATTTGCTTCAATCCCTTACACGCATTCTTTCACACCCACTCATGAACCTTTGAGGTTGTTGAGAGTTCTTGCGATCTTTGAATGTCCAAAGGCTAATCTAGGTAAATTTCAATGATCCCATTGTAATTATAATCATCAGTGGATTTAGGATATTTTTCACTTGTTTCGATTTCGGGAAGTCGCTAGTCAAAGAAGCAATCATTTTTTATTAGTTTTGCCATTGGTACGGTGCCGTTGTAAGGCATGCTAGTGTTAGTTTTTTAGAGCTTGCTACTATATATTATTGTACAATTCTTAGAAACCATGCGACCTTCAAGATCCTACTAAAAACACTTATTGTTTTGGTAAAGCACCTAGAATACGCTAACTACATTTTACAAGCTATAACACCTAGAATACGCTAACTACACTTTATTAGTCGAAACAATATTTTGATTTATTTATTATTGAATGAAACTAACAAATATAACCAAAAGAAAAAGAAACTGGTAGCTAAACATCTTACATGTATGTATCAAAATCATAAAAAAGAAGTCACAAATGTGTGACCTAAAAGTATAGAAAAAAGTCCATTTGAAAGTCGCCTTTATTTGTCCCATGATCAGACTAATGACCAGGTCCTTTGGGGCTCGGACCAGCCGGTAGTTGCTCCAACCATAAGGACATGCTGAATTTTGCATTATGGTAAAGGGATGAGTAGAGATCGCTAGCTTTGGCAAACTCTTCACACAAGGGTCTTGCTTCCACTACAAGTGGGCTCAAAACAACAAACAAGATCACAATCGAAACAAAAATGGCAAATGTTTTCTTGTAAGCCATATTGATAAAGATTACAAACAAAAGTCTTAGCTAAGCTCTAAGAAAGATTGTTAGGACTGTTATGTATGGTAACAGCTTTAAATGAATGTGAAGGAAGCAGTTGAGGGTAGTGATAGATATACATGGAGAGAAAGAGAGGGAGTTTGACTAAGATAATAGACGATATTGCTGCGAAGGACTACATACATTTAAAAATAAAGAGTTTGTTATGTTTTTGTTCAGTGGTTTTGAACTGTGGTAGACAGTTGACCGGTCAAATATGTTGATTTTATATGCATTACATTTATTTAAATTTATTTATATAAGTCTAATATATAGATGGGTTGTGACTTCATTTTGGTAGACGATTTGAGTTTGAATTTTTTGCCATTTGTATTCTGTCGGTTTTTGTAATAGAGTTACCTGGGAGATAGGGTAGTGACTTTGATTTAATTACCTCCATAACCAATGAAAAATCATATACTTGTTCAAATCTGTTGAATTTAGATAACCAATTGCTCTTTTAAGATGTTTTAAGAAAATGTAACATTCTATGTATCAAAATTGGTTGACATGACGATGTAAAAAAAATTACTGAGTATAAAAAAAATTACGAGTAACGTTAAAATCAAAATTCGTTGTGGTTTCATATAATGTAAATGAAATAAAAATAAAAACATGGTAATTTGAGTTTGGGTTTTGTTAATTTTGTGGGTACAAACGAGTAGAGCAGCTAGGAAGCTACTAAAGCTCAGCTCGGTAAAAAGCTTGATACGAGCCGAGCCTTAAAACAAAACTCATTTATTAATCGAGCCGGACCTTGAGCCTAGAATGTAAAGCTCGTAAGGCTCGTCGAGCCTTACCGAGCCTTCATGTATTATTAGTTTTATTAACACTTAATAATATTTACCCCCCTTATTTAAGCTTGGTTACTAAACGAACCCGAGCCGAGCTTCATTTACCGAGCTCCGAGCCTATTATTTATATTAGTTATATTTAAAATATTAACTAATAAATAGTAAACGAGCCGAGCCAAGCTTAAGAAATTTTTAACAAGCCAAGCTCGAGCCCTCATAAGTTTTTCGAGCACGGACAAGACTTTTTTGCACCCATAATTTTGTTCGAATTTTAGGGGTGTAAACGAGCCGGAGCCTGATTGTACTCGAGCTCAGCTCGTCATGCTTTTACGAAGCTCGAACTCAACTCGGTTCGAGTATAATACTTTGAGCTCGAGCTCGGCTTGAAAGTAAAACCCAAGATCTTGAGCTCGGCTAAGCTTGAAATAATTTTAGAACAATTTTAAAGGAGCCAAAAGCTCGGCTTGAGCTCGCTTCAAAATTTAAATGACCAAAAACTCGGCTCGCCAATGTTAAATAGTAGGTATGCTATATATAAAATAATTATAATATAAAATTTGTTTGGACTCGTTTAAGCTCGCGAGCCTAAACGGTCTTTTTATGAAAAGCTCGAGCTCGGGCTCGATAACTAAACGAGTCATGTTTCAAGCTCGAGCTCGTTAAAGCTCGGCTCGTTCGATCTTTTTACCGACCCGATCCCAAGTATCTCTCAAGCCGTTGCGCATCATTTACACACCTAGGTATTTTGTTAATTTAGTTGGGTTTGGTATTAGTTAGTTCGAGTTTGATAAATATTTTTCGAGTGACGTAACGTTGTAACGCCAAATTCATTTTTAAAGGTAAAGTAAAAAATTTTCCGGTAACGTAAATTTTTTTTTAATAGTAACGTAAAATTTGTTTTAGAGTTAACATTTTACAAAAATCGTAAAAAAAAAAAAATTCCACTGCTCGCGAAAAACCGAGGGGCAACGGGCACGGCCCCTAGCACAAAGTTAAGTGCGCCCCTACATGACACGCTAACTTCTTTCTTTAGAACTCTGTGATTATGCTTTACTTCACATTGTAAGGTCGTGAATTACTATTACTAGGATTGAACCAAGGGTTTCATCATGTTGGGTCCACGAATTAGTGGGTGAAGGATTTCTGGTTCAGGATTTAGCGGGTCAATGGTTTCTATTGGGGGTCGGCGGTTTGAACAGGTGAACTAAGCTTGATCATAATTTTTTTGTATGTGTCAAATACATCAACTTTAATCCTGTCCACATTTAAAATCATGTTGCATTTCAAGTCAGCCTATTTGATGTTCATGTAGCATTAACCAGCTAGTTACTCTAGCTAAAATGTATTTCTGTACATGGTGTCTTAATACGAGTTTGTGTTTATTTGGTTGTAGATTAGAGGACTCACATTGGGGAAGTAAGAATGGGTAGTTGAGTAGTGTAATGATTATAATTCGTAAAGGGTTTAATTTCACTTCTTGATATGATTAATCGCATGAATTACAATAAAATAAACTTTTTGACGGGATTTCAGCTAGGAAAGAAGCCCCGGTTAACTTTTTGACGGACCCCCTGGAAGGGCGGTCCACCCTAAGGCCAGCAGATGTCCTCGTGTTCGGGTGGGCACAAGGCAAACATGCGTGCGTTGATCTCACAGGGGTGTCTCCATTGGTGGGACTTCGAGATTCGGGGTTTGTGGCAGGGCAAGCAGCCTTGAGAGCAGAATCCCAGAAGGTTGCCAAACATAAAGTTGCCTGTCTGGAGAACCAACACGTCTTTGTGCCATTTGCTTTTGACACATTCGGAGGTCTCGCTCCTGAAGTAATCCGGTTCTTAAAAAGAGTGCAAAATGTGGTGCAGAGTAACTCCCTAGCAACGAAGGACCTAAGTTTTATTTTTAATAGAGTTGGTTTTTCTATTCAAAAAGGGGTAGCGGCGCAACTTGCAACCCGTTTACCCGCCTCCCACTTGTAAAAGTTGTCAGTTTTAATATTATGATGAAAATTATAATGTGGTTAAAAATAAAAAAAACTAACAACATATAATAACACTTTTTAAGCAACTCATTAAAATAATAATAAAAAAATTGTTTAAAAGAAAACAATTAATCAGTTTAAACTTAAAGGTGTCGTGTTTGAACTTTGAATTTACCATATTACTAAAGGAGTTGTCTTCGCATTCACCAGTTTAAAAAAGGCCAATTATATTCGTCTACAGTAAGAAAAAGATTCAAAGATTCAAAAAAAAAAAAAGGGCCAATTATGTTAGCCAACATAGAATTTTATTATTTTCGTGTCAGAAATTGACCCTTTATGTTCTACGAATGAGGAATTCCTTGATCGAGAGTTTTGAATTCCACACTCATAGTTCTATGTATTTTATTCGTCTTTAGAGAAATGTCGAGCTTCCTCGAAATTTTAGTATCATTAATTGAAATTATTGCGTTTTCAGTTGGATTTTCATAATGAGTAGATAACTAATATCAAATCAAACACAAAAATTGAATATTCGTCTACAGTAAGAAAAAGATTCAAAGAGTCTTATAATTAGCGAAGTTTGCAAATGTAATTCAGAAGGGACTAGTATTGGTACTTCGACATATTTTAATACAATTATCGTATATTATCCTATATGTTTATTTATGAGTATTCATGAATAGTGCCCTGCTTAATTTTAAAAAGTTATTATATACTAATGTGTTTGCTAATGCTAACAAAGGATGATGTGATGCAGTTGGTTTGGGTGTTATTGTGTCTGCTTTGGCGATCTGGTTTGAATCCTGTAAGGGTTGGTTTTTGGTGCCTTTTTTTGTAAGTAAAATTAGAGGGGGTCATGTATAAGTAAAAAGGTGGACCGTGCGTTGGACAAGTAAGGGGCAATTTGGCAAGTGATGAACCAGTAAGATGTCTAAATGGGTAAGAGACTCTAAACCAGTAAGGTGCTGAACCATTAACCGTTGTTTAGTTGTATCTCTAAATGACTATGCTGAATGAACCATTAAGCGGCAGGAAGGAGAGCAGGAGGCGGAGACAGCGAAGCAGAGCGAGGAGGTGACGACAGGTTGGCAGGGAGGAGAGGAGATAGTTTCATTGAGATGTTTATTCATTCAGCGCTTAATGGTTCTATTAAGTGGTTGTGTTTTTGGCAACCAACACCCTTACCTCTGACCGATTCAGAAGTAGCCTTTTAAGGGAAACATTAATAGGTGAACTAAATAGCACAATTTAAACAAAAATAGCATTAGGAAACGTACTAATTTAGTTCATTGTATTCCTAAGGGTTATTTTTTTCATCAATCTAGCTGACATGCGTTTGAGGCTTTTGTTCACTTTCTTCCGTCAACTTTCTTCTAAGGTTAAAGTTAGTGATTTTGATTATGCTAATTCATTTATTTATTTTTTTGACATTGAAACAATCAGGAGAAGACACGTGGGCAATATGGTCCCGCAATTTATGCCACTAGTCTTGCAACATGCATTGAAGGTCAACCATAAATCCAGATTTCTGGAGTGAAATATGTGATCTTAGATCTGGAACAGAATTCCAGATTTCTGGAGTTTAAGATTTATTTTTTTCAAGTGTTTCCCATAAATCTGAGATCTGTCCTCATCCATTCTCTGAATATGTCTATTAATATTAAATTGATGAGAATGAAAATCGAAGTGGCCCATAGTAAAAATGGCCATGAAAAATAATGTGACACCAAATGATATATGAGTGTGTGAAGGTTCGAATCCTGGTTACGAAGTAGGACGAACCATTTTTACAATCATCACTATTTTTGAGTTTCATTCCTTTGTTTAAAGATATATATACATTATATAGAGAGAGAGAGATCAACATTGTTACATTTTGTAAAAAGTTTAAAATCTTTTAAATTCTCAACCTTTGATGGTGTACTTTAAAAAAATTTCTTTTGAGAATTAAGTCTAAAAGCAATTTACTTGGTCTAAGCTTTTTATTCAGACTTTGTCTTTATAAATTCAAAAAAAAAAAATCATAAAGTTTGTTAAATTCCATTGACAAGTAAATTTTTCAATTTGAAAGAAAATGAACTTTTGTTGGTCAAGATGTCATCTAGAATGACTTTTCTTTTTTCAAATTTGACCATCTGAAAGTCATACTAACATTCAAAAGTCACAAATTGTCACTTTACTAAGGCAATTTTCATTTGTTGCCATTTTGGTCCAGATTCTCCCAGATTTGATTTTATAAGTCAGATTTGTCTCATTTGAATGGGATTCTGACTTTTAACCCTCATATTTATGTGATCACTTTTTCGTTCCCCCTCAAAGCTAGCTTTACTATCTTAAAATGTAATTTCTCTTTCTCAGATTTTTAAAACATATTTCTGTATTAACCACAAAAAATATAACACATAATTAAACAAAATAAATCATAAAAAGCATACGTCATACGTCAAGCTCTCATGACCTCTATGATTAAGGCTTAACATTAGGGTCCCAGATGTGAGATTTGCTTGGTTTACCATGGGTGTTCTGGTGAATCCCCAAGGTATACCACAAAAGTGTATTTGACTTGTGATGATCTTGGTCACAAATCTGGGATACATCAGGAACTTAGTCCTGCTAGCGATGTTTTTCTTCATGTCCATCAAAAGTTAGTATGAGAATCTGCGAGTTTTGCCCCATACCAAAGCATGAATCACTTCCTGAATTCTGAGAGAAATCAGGTTGAAGTTGGAGGTCTTTCTGCTGAAGCAGACACAAACCTAAATCATCAGAAACCGCCAGGGCAAGGTCAAGGAAGTGTTCTCCACCTGTTGAGCTCTTTTGGTACCGATGTACCCCATCAGCCTAAAGGGTTTGGATGACCCAGTCTTTGTGGACTCCAACGATGTCACAGTCCTCATTGAGGTGAAGAGCACTTCGGGTGGTTTGCTCATTCACTACTATCCTGACTTTTAGGACGTAGCCTCAAGAACAGTGTCACGATAGTCATCAACCACCACCATAGAAGTGTTTCAGAATTGCTGGATGATCTCTACATACACATCAATGTGCATGTTGATGACAAAACCAATGGGACTCCTAATGAGGAATGCCAGCATTGGGCCGCAGACTCTGAAGTCATCATTTAGGCTTTTTCTAACTCTGAGATTGTGGTTTGGAGCAAACTCAAGTGCCATTTTTGTGAAATTAATGTTTTGTTTTCGGAGAAGAAGAAGTACAGAGAATTTGAGTCCAGTGAAAGTGAAGTGAAGTGTGGGTTTATTTATGAACAATCGGATCT
>JAUTDX010000634.1:27500-129613 GCA_030844895.1 Ambrosia x helenae
ATCAACCCATGTGTACCTTAAGTAATCATCAACAATGACATGTATATATTTCTTACCTAACATGCTTTTCCCGCTGATAGGTCCACACAAATCCATATGAAATAGTTCTAGAGGTTGTGTCTTGAAACACCCTAAACCTTTCAAACTGAAAATACGCAGCGGAAATTCGAACCAGAAAATTTCTTGCTTTATAAAAACATTCTCTTATGTTTGGAACCCATAGCTACAAGATATTTAATGTGTTTCTTCTTTTATTGTTTGTTATTACATCAAACACAACTCATCTTTATTAGTTTAGCGATCGCGACCCCATACAATCCACGTCCTCACTCGACCTCCAACCATTTCTTGCTTGTTGAGCTAGACTAGACAACCTGCAACTACCACATAACTATTTCGTTAGTTCATTAAGTGACTTCATGCAAATATTAAAAATATGGAAATAACATCAACAATACTCAATGATCATATCCAAACGCCTTTTTGCAAGTTTGGATCCGATCTCCAGATCCTATCCTCCAATTTCCATATATTCATGCTTACATACCTGCATCTTTATTACCATCCTCATAACAAAAAGATTAGTAAGACTACAATACACACGCACGTACAAATCCCATGTACAAGTTATCTTGACCCGTCATACTATTCTTCCTTCGTGTATTCTCTAGGATAAACATGACGTTTCGGAACCTATACTCAATCTACACATAACGACCAACCTTTACATACAAAACACCTTCACACATACCGGGCATAAGCACCCATGCACAAATTCTATTACACAATTATCCGACGCGTGATAACTCTACTTACCAAACAGTTTACCATTTGTGTGACCTTGCATAACTATACAATTCAATCCAAATAGCTAAACCCATGATAAAATGTAGCCATTTATATATACACACACATATCAATCCGTACATTTTACCATTCATTCTTATGCCATACATGTTAATCTTGGGTTTGTTTCATGCTTAATTACCCTCAATTCTTTTTATCTTTGTTTCCCATTTATCCCAACTACTTTTCATTGTTGTATGGTGAACTATACCCATTCACCAACAACATCAATTTGCTTTCCTTGTTATAAATTACCATTTCATACTTGTTCCCATTCTATATTTATACATAAACATACAATTACTAAACCAAGAGTTTGCATCATAAGTCACTCACCTTTGCCCGTAGGAGTGTTTTTGCCTTATACGCGTTTGACTTATAGTCCCAAGCTTGTTACCTAGCTCGAGATCATATCCACTTGACCCGTTGACTTTTAAGCTTCTTGTACCTAGCTTACTTTCAAGTCAACATGCCGTGTTAGAATACTAATTTGGAACTTACGTATTCAAACATTAGTATTCATTTTACATCATTCAAACATGACATCAATACATTCAACAACTAGTTCTATTCAACAAGTCTTTCCATGTACTACCCGTTCGACCCGTTAGTGAAAGTACTTGCATGAACTAGCGGGTAAGTGTTTTTAGACACCTTTTTGAAAGCCACATAATACGCTATTCTTTCCCTACAATCCGTACTCCAAGACTACTACAAGCGTGTACATTCTTACACCTTTTCTTATTAAAGATTACATTATAAATGTGCAGCGATTTTCTGCGCAGCTACTGTTCAAGGTCGTTTTTCTCCTTCTAAACCTCGGAATCAGATCTTGACTATCAAATACAAAATGTGCCTCATTCAAAGACCTTTCCAAGCATTTAAAGAACACCTCCTAACGATTTTTCTATAATTTTATATGAATATTTTAAGATCAGGTCAGAAACATAATTTTGACCAAACAGCTTTGCTGTCAAAACTGAAATGTTGACTTTAGATGCTGTTTTGACCCACTAGAACTCAGAATCAGCTTCTTATGAATAAATATGAAATGTAATATGTGCAACAAGCTTTTTAACGATATAAGGCTTGTCTTCTAACTCCTAATAACGAATGAGATATGCCCTTTACAAGATGACTATCTAAAGCTGTCAAAAGTGACGAATTTCAACTCCATTTGATTCAATTCAAGTTTCATGTAGGCATTTTATCAAATACCTTGCAGGCACTACACAACATCAATTTTCTGTAACACTACCAAGTGTTTATAAACCCTTGATTCTTGCTATATTGACAACTACCAACATCAAACTTCTAAATTAATCATGTATTTAGTATAACAAGTAGTTAAACACCTACAAGAACAACAAAACATGACCAATTTCACACCTCTTGGTATATACACTAATTCCTCCACAAAACTCATTTCACCAACATGAATATAAGTCATACCTTGTCTTAGATGAATAGATAAGGCTTAAAACCCAAAGAATGAATCCTCAAATACTTCAATTTGGTGGAGAATTGCATCAATTTGTGAGGATGATGAACTAGGTTACTTCTTTCCTCTTCCCTTGTTAGTGTCAACATAAACACACACAAAAATGTGTATTTTGATCTTAAAATGCAGAATTTTAGTTATGTTTGGCTAGTTGTCAACTATAGTCCCTCAAGTTTATCCCAAAGCCTTTTGTTATAAAAAACTCAACTAACCAAGTTAGTTTCTAGTGTTATTTCTCTATTATATAGATAATAACATTCACTAGGTTATTTTCATATTAGAACATAACCCGCATTCTTATTGTCTAAGCCCCGTTTATTATTTTGCTAATCGTGCCTAATGGCGTAACTAAGCAAAAAAAAATGGATTTTTGGGGCGTTACATGTTTTAGAAGATTCAGACAATGATTTATGTGGGCTTCTTCTTGATTTTCCCATTGGACAAGCTTCACATATGTTTTCCCTTTTAAACTCAATGACATGGAGGCCTTTTACCAGCCTTTTGTTTGCTAGGATGTTTAGGGTTTTGAAATTTACATGAGCTAGTTTCCTATACCATATCCAGTAATCACTTGATGTTTGAGAAAATAAACAGAAGCGTTCTCTTCTCATTTTTTCATTAAAATCAAAGTAAATAATGAATTTTCTAATTCTTTTTCTTGTCAAGAATTACATGTTATCCTGAATTCCTATGACTTCTCATTTTTCATGTTAGAAAATTACTTTAAAATCTTTCTTACAGAATTGTCCACAACTTAGCAAATTAGAATTAATCCTTCAAGATATGAGACTTTTTCTATGGTTGATGACCCTACTATAATGTTTCCATAACCTAAGGTCTTACCATTTATTTCATTACCAAAGTTAACCAGTTGACCAACTTTACCTACATACCTACTTAATAGGCTCATATTTCCTGTCATGTGCTTGGAGCTTCCAGCATCATTGTACCAAATCTGGGGCACATGAAGGTCCTACAATGTTGAGAGTTAGAAAATTTTTGGCACCCATATTTTGCCGGGCACTTATTTAAGATACAGTTTCTTAACATTAAGATTATTCTTCATTTTCTTGCAGTTTTTAGTTGCAGGAAGATGACAGTCCTTGACTGTATTTATGGTGATGTGTGCTTGGACTACTTTCAAAATTTCAGCACACATGCAGCAATTTATATCAGATCTCTTATCTGATACTGTATTTCCAAATTTCTGGAATATTTTAATCCAATCTGATTAAAACAAAGGTTGTTTCAATTTTCACCATTTTATCTTGGCTCAGATAATTCATTTATGTTACTTTTATGAAAAAAAAAAATTTACGTTTGAGCATGTCCCTCTTACATATCATATGCCTTGTCCATATTTCCTGGGCTTCGCCTTAGTGTAATAAATGAATTCTTTTGCTTGATAAAAAACTTTTTACATTTATTGAATTATCTTGCAGATTATATACAATTTTTGTTTCTTGTTTCATAGAAACTGATTGTAGCTTTTAGTGAAAGATTTTCATTTTCCAGAATTTTCCCTCCTTTTTAACTCCTTCAGATTTTAGCTCTTGAATTCTAGTTAGCTCCCAGATTACGCTTTTAAAATTATTTGTTTCCCTTTGGAGCTTTTCTTGCATTTGTTTATAATCTAACTTTAAGTTTCCAAATTCAAAATTATGACTAGAGGTTGTTACCTAAGAATCTGATGTTTCTTCCTCATGTTCTTCTCCAGCTGCCTTTAGACAAAAATTATCAATCTTTCTTCTTCATCTGATGAGTCATCTGATAGCTAAGCATTAGCTTCCCCAACATGTCTCATCTGTTGCTTCTTTGCTTCTCCAAGTTTTCTCTCATAATAAGCAACATCTCTCAATTCTTTACATCTGAGAAATGACTAAAAGTTGTTACCTAAGAATCTAGAGTTTGTTACTTAGATTCTTCTCCAGTTGCCATGAAACAAAAATTAGCCATCTCTTTTTCATCATCTGATGAGTCATCTGATAGTTAAGCATCAACTTCTCCAACAAGTCCCATCAGTTTCTTCTTTGCTTCTTCAAGGAGATAGATAAGTATGATCTAGCGAGGAAAGTAAATTACAATAACAGAAAAACATTATATAAAATGTTACAAAGGAACCCTGAGAACATAGTATGAGGTTTAGTATATGAAAACATTATAATTATGACTTAATTTATGAAAGGGACGAGGCACGTGGACCCGAAAACGGAATCTAAGTGTGGAATACACTGGATATACAACCAGAGAGAGCTCGAAAATTATTCCGAGGACGGAATTCCATTAACGGAGGGAGAATGTAACACCCCGGTTTCAACTCCAGAAATTTTCGCTCCTTTATTATTGTAACCAATATATATATATATATATATATATATATATATATATATATATATATATATATATATATTATATATATATATATATTTATATATATATATATATAGGGTAGGGTTCCTGTAGGAAAATTGGTTTGCGTGAGAAGTGTGAGAAGGATTAAAAATTGATATGTATGCATTGTTTTTTTGGACGTATTCATGATGTTTTGGATTGTTTTGCTTAGGAAAACACTAAACATAACAATTAATAACCGAAAACAATGTATTTTAGGCTTAAAACTTAAAACACTATGTCAAGAACATTTAAGCATAGTGTTTTAAGTAATTACTAGGGTATTTTAACTGTAATTTAAATTTAACGACTATAATACATTAGATTGTGTTTTAAATTTTTGTATATTGTTGTGTTAAATGTTTTTAAGCCAAAACACCCAAAACATCATTCCAAAATAAAAAACATGATGGCTACATGTCAATTCTTAATCCTTCTCACACTTCTCACACAAACCAATTTTTCTACAGGATCCTATACATACATACATATATATATGTATATATATATATATATATATATTTGTTAATACGAAACCAAAATCAAGAAATGTATATGTAGATTTATTTAAACAAGAGTAAAATAATATTACATGTTGCGAGACCAAACCGACAACCGATAACGAACCCAGCCAGCTCCCTTTATGATTACTCACTATGGGAGGACACTTGCCCTCCCCAACCGTTGCCAACACACTTTTAAAACAATTGATGGTTTTGTGAGAAACCATCAAAACTCACCTACTATAGTAACCCCAAACC
The DNA here is from genome assembly GCA_030844895.1 of Ambrosia x helenae. NCBI lineage: Eukaryota > Viridiplantae > Streptophyta > Magnoliopsida > Asterales > Asteraceae > Ambrosia > Ambrosia x helenae. Next base: position 33,000 of record JAUTDX010000634.1, read on the forward strand.
ACCACCCACATTTCATTTATCTCCTACATATAAGCCACACACACATACTCTAATAGAGAGAGAGAACACGAGGAGAAAGAAGGAGGTCGGCCACCACCATCTGCGACAGCTCACGGCGGTGGAAACCGACAAATAACTCGACACCCCATCCCAACCCCTTCATCCATCAATATTCTAGAGAGAGGGGACAACAGAAAGAAACGGAAAAGCGAGAGTGACGGCAGCGATGACCTGGGTTCCGATGGTGTTTTTGCGGCAACGATAGGTATTGTCCGATATCTTTCCTTGTTTAGGTTTTCTGATCAATATAGATGGTGGTAGGAACTAATTGTATTTATTGACCTTTGATGTGGCTGTTGATGATGAACAAGACAATTAGACAAAGGGTAAGTGATACGATAGGGACTCAGGTGGAAATGACGGTGATTATTAAGATATGGGCAGTGACTGTTGGGTTGCTGGTTGAAACACAGAGACAGATGGCTACTGCCATAACTTCAGCAGCAGCCACAGACAACAGTGATACAGATGCGGGTATATTTGGGACTAAAGGAGCTGGCTCAATGGTTCAGATGTGTAAAGGATCGTTTTATGTAAAAACAGTGAATATGATCATACAAGTCTCTATTCCAGGTGCGGAAACCCTAGAACAGATACAAAATGATAATTGATGAATCAAACACACGGATTAAGCTTTTCAAACGACATTTTCATTAATTACTTTTAGAAATGTGATAGCAATAACGATTACAAGTAATTCTAATCAACACTTTAATAACACACACACTAGAGAGCTCTACTCTGACTTACTAGACTCGAAATAATCAAAAGTTAGTTAGAAAAACAAACATTAAATATATATAGTCTGCACATTCGCCCCTTTCGTAGGGTCGAATGTGGCTTCTTCCTTCTTTCGCCCTTCCTTCTAGTTCGAACCTGGAACACTTCAACTGTACAATCTACCTTCGCCCCTCTTTCTCTACATTCGCCCATCTACATTCCACTTTTGCCCTCACGATTTCTTGAAAACATGTTTATTGTTACAATCCGAAGCACTAGTCGCACAATATGCATCAACAAGATGTATGGCAACTTAGGTGATCAGTGTTAGTTATCCCAAGGAAGAAATGGTGGTTATGATGATAGTGGTGGTCGGGTTAGCCTCTTCAAAAGAAGGTCAACATAAGTCTACTTTGGTCAAGGTAGCAGTCAACACGGACAAACCTGAAGTGAGGAGAGGTATAAACCCGAACCCGAATCCTTTTAGTACTTATAATTATTGTTGCGGATAATATGTGTGAGCTTGACAAGTTAATGGACCAGCCCGATAAACTAAACTAATTATAGTGACATATTTACGTAAACACACACATATAAGTACCTATAAGTAAAGACACATGTCTTAGAGGAAATAATAATAATTTAGACACTTGGTGATATATGAAATTCATATCGATGGTGATGACTCGGATATAGGAACACAATGACAGTCCATAAGACCTTGGGCTTATGGAACTAGTTAGTGGGACTAACGAGCAATATGGACAAGGACTCGACCAGACAAATAATGAATATATATGTATAGTATGTGAACAAATAAAATAGACTAATATATATATATGTATATGGTTTCTTAAAGATGATGACTTAACCTTCATTTAACTCGTATTAATTGGATATATGATGGGTGTAAAAAGACATTGGACATAGATAAGCCTTATAATGAAACAAGGTATTAAATGGACTACTGGACATATGATATATTCACTAAGAAGTCAACGGCTAGAAACATTGGATAGATATTAGCATGAGATGTGAACAACGACTAACACGAGGACTATGATACTATACAACCTAATACTTAAACACACAAGATAATGATTACATGTTTGTTTAACTAAACCACTCGCAGACATTAAATGAATAGCCAAGAATAGAAACATTGTTATAATAAGTCAACCTTAAACAACCAAAGGTTCTAGCTCATCCACACGTGTAACCGCGATGTTGGTTACACACACTAATGTTTATAAACTTGAGTACGATCTTGCCAGTGAGTGAAAAATGGAATCTCGACTTTGAAAGCCATATGAAAAGTGGGACGATGATGTGATGTGATACCAAGGTGAGTTCCGTGTACATTCCTCTCTTTTTGTGTTTTACTATTTAGGGTGAATGTGTCACACCCAGACAGCGCACAGCGGAATGCAAGTCATGAGGTAACGGAAGTTGTTACCACAAAGTTTAGCGTTTCACGTGTAATTACATATGGACAACTTGTTAACACCCTCTAGTTAAACATTGTTTTGAAATTCGTGGATAACAAAAGTTGTTGAAAACAAAGAAAAGAAGTTCTACCAAGATGAAGCGAAATTTAAGTTAATATTGTATTACAAAACAAAATAAACATTGTTTTTCGGTAATTTAAACGGTCCCAACATCATGTCCTTCGTAGTGCCCAGCTGAACCACTCTCTAACAACCTAAGCATCAGTACTTGAAAAACATGCTAAAAAACATCAACATCATGTTGGCGAGTTCACAGGTTCAAAGCAACGAATAAAATTTCGAGTTTAACGAAAATGTATGATCAATTATCACTAGAAGAGAACCAAGTAGACTCGCAAAAATATAACAAGTATGATGTATCCCTAGGCGCCTAATCAAGCCATAACTTTGTTCCCGGGATGACCTCTAGTCCAAGAGGAGCTTTTTAGAGGTTATGTTCGTTTTTCATTCAGATACAGCTAAACTCAATCATGAAAACGGGGGTTTCAACACAATAGATCTATAACATAAACAACAGCTCTAGCCAAGAGTTAATAATTAAGAGGTGTAGGGAGTGTGTCAGCCCGAAAGGGACACTGGTGTTACGAAAAATCATACCCACCGAGGCACCGACCTAAGGCCATCAAGTGTTCTATATTCTAGTCTAACTCATCATACAAGCATGTTAATCCCCCGATTTGTAAAAACATTCAAAAACATTTAAAGAAAAGGGGGCTGTGAAATTCACCTCAATGCAACAACTTGGGTAATTTCCAACTCAAATTACAATCCTTCACCTAATTATATCCCAGTCCGTAGGGCCATTTAGTAACTATACTAAATCCAATCAAACTATTCACCAAACCACCTCGACTTGGTTTAAACCAAAAGCATTGAATTTTAGTTATCCCCTACCCATTAACCCATTGGCGACATGTGACGAACGGTTAAGTCTAGACATCGCAGGGTTCATTCAACATTTAATCACCTAACTCTTAGGTCCTTACTTACACTTTCATGGTGTCATATTAATATTGCACATCATATCTTAACTATTTATCCCAACATGCAAATCAATTATAAGCACAGAAAGCACACTAGAACGTGTTTATGCAGATTTCCACATCAAGAAACCCTCAATATCTCATGTCAACTTATGATTTTCCTATAGACTCTATTTATATCATAGAACGTGCATAAAATCCATGTAACAAGACTATTTTGGTTGCTCTACTTTTGCTACAACACATAAGCATATTATGCCTTAAAATCACGTTTCGGACGACTTTCACGACATAGTTTTGCACTGTAAGCGTCTATTGTTAAGGTAAACATCTATTGTACTTTAATTAGTGATTTTTATACTACGTTTTACCCTCTCATAGTTATTTTACATCAGACTAAATGTATCAATCCTAAGTGCACCAAATTCGCCTAAAACATGTATTTTCACGCGTCTTTTGCAAGTATACTTAGGTTTTCGACTTAGGTCTTTCACATTTTACTTCATCATGCTTTATTTTTCATCAAAATAAATCCTAAAAACCTGTTTGAAATCAGTTTAGAATATTAGCTTTTAAAGCTTTTTTTGGCGCGTTTTAAGCCGAAAAACGAGTCCTGATCGTACATGCAAGGTTTCCCAAGCGTGTAGATCCTACTAAAACTTGTTTTGCCTCATTTTAAGCTTATGAAATCCCTTATAACTTTATTATAAACAAACCGAGTTTATATCAAAAATCATCCCTAAACTCATCATTAGCTCACAACTAAACACATTCTTGCACATCAACACCCATGTTTTACGAATATTGTTATTATTCCACTTATTTAGTCCATTAACATCAAAACAAGATTGTTTTTCAGATTTAATATCATTTATAAAAACCCTCTTGCATGAAGTTAAAATCAAAGGATCTAGACATTTTAATCATCAAGCAATAAGAACAAACATTCCAAGAACTCACACAGACAGACACACACGAACACACACACACGCACGGTCACACACACAAATACATACTCATGCATATATACAAACACATCCAATCATTCTCCTTTCATTTTCCCCATTTGATATAGTTTATGAAACCCTTGATTATATGGTGAATATTTGTCCAAAACATAAAATATAAAGATTTTGTTATAGTTTTTGATTGAGAACTCACCTTGTAAAAAAATTGTGGGTTTCTCTTTCTAAAAACTTCTAGTTTCTTGAATCTTTTAACTTTCTAGTCACCAATATAGTTATGATCTTCAAGTTTTCAAGTCCATATTGTTGATAATATGAACAAAAGAGGAAGAATAATGGTGGTGGTGGGGGTTTCGGTTGGGGGAGGGAGAGGAAGAGAGGAAGTTGGATGGTTTTCTATGTGTGTGTAGACAAGGTGAAAGAATAATGTGGTGTGTGGGTTTGGGATTAACTGTGAGGGTTTTTAATGGCAATCATAAGGTATAATAATTAATTAATAATATAAAGGGAGGCGGATCGTACATGCGGGGGGGGGGGGGGGGGGGTTGGGTATATTATTTTTTTTATAAAACTTTATACATAATATACACAATCTTGCAATTTATAAAACCCGTAAATATTAAATACTTAAGGTTTTTACCCCTTTGGCCTCTAATACTATTCCCCAATAAAAATTCTTTTTTGAGCTAATTAAGTTATAATGGAGATTTCTCTACCGTACCGAGCCTTAGTTTCGCGTCATAACTTAGAAACGCGTAACTACTAGACTTGGGTGATTTACAATTCATCATTCAATACCTCAAATAATCTTAATAATATTCTTATCCATAAAATATTATTTTATGCTAAATCAAACATCACGAGTGAAACTGAACTTTCTACCGTTAGCCGGGTCGTCACCAATGTTTAATACAATAATTCACCACCAGGTGATACGGGACTACTAAAATTCCCAATAAATCTCCAACAATATTCATACCTCGATATTATATTTCTAATTATTGCCAAACAAAATCTAACACAAAATATCTAATCATAACCATAGTTATTATACTGTTCGTTTAGACATTACTGATTTCGATTTCGACGGAAACAAGTGAGGATACTTCAGTTTCATTTGGTCTTCACTTTCCCATGTGAACTGGGTCCAAGTTTAGAATTCCATCTAACCTTGACAATTTAATATTACTCTTCTTTAACTTTTGGACTTTCCAATCCGTGACTTCGACATGTTCTTAAACAAAACGCAATCTGTTATCAACTTTTACTTCCCTTGGCGGAATGACTAGCTTCTCATCTATTAGGTTTTCTTCAAATTACAAACGTGAAAGCATCGTGAACTCCTAACAATTTTTGTGGTAACTTAAGTCGATATGCAACGGGGCCTACCCTTGCTACGATCTCAAAGGGTCCAATGTAGTGGGGGCTAAGCTTCCCTTGATTACCAAACCTAATGACACCTTTCCAAGGCGGACTTTTAACATAACCCTGTCTCCCACTTGGAATTCCAAAGGCTTTCTCCTATTATCCGCATAACTCTTTTGTCTATCCCTTGCTGCTTTCAATCTATCTCTTATCTAGAAGATTTTATCTGTAGTCTCCTGGATTATCTCTGGACCGGTCAAACGTTTATCACCCATCTCGGCCCAACAAAGAGGTGAACGACTTCGAATGGTGCTGCATCGATACTGGAGTGATAGCTATTATTGTAGGAAAACTCAACCAAAGGAAGGTGAGCATCCCAATTTCCTCCAAAATCAATCGCACATGCTCTTAACAAATCTTCAATCGTTTGTATAGTCCTTTCGCTTTGACCATCAGTCTGTGGATGATAAGCGGTGCTCATATCCAATCGTGTTCTAATGTGTCGTGTAGTGATTGTCAAATCCTTGATACGAATCGACCATCACGATCGGAGATAATCGATATTGGAACACCATGCCTGGAGACAACTTCTTCCAGATAAAGATAAATACGGGTTAACTTCTCAATAGAATAAGTTCCTTTGATCAGTAGGAAATGTGCGGACTTAGTTAATCGATCGACGATCACCCAGATAACATCATGCCCACTTGATGTTCGGGGTAATTTCATAACAAAATCCATAGCAATACATTCCCATTCCATTGAGGAATTTCTGGTTGCTGAAGTAATCCAGATGGCTTTCATATTCGGCTTTAATTTCATAACAAAATCCATAGCAATACATTCCCACACCCCGACATCGCACAATGGAATGCAAGTCATGAGGTAACGGAAGTTGTTACCACAAAGTTTGGGGGTTCATGTGTAATTACGTATGGACATCTTGCTAACACCCTTTAGTTAAACATTGTTTTGAAATTCGTGGATAACGAAAGTTGTTGAAAACAAAGAAAAGAAGTTCTACCAAGATGAAGCGAAATTTAAGTTAATATTGTATTACAAAACAAAATAAACGTTGTTTTTAGGTAATTTAAACGGTCCCAACATCATGTCCATCGTGATGCCCAGCTAAACCACTCTCTAACAACCTAAGCATCAGTACTTGAAAAAACATGCTTAAAAACATCAACATCATGTTGGCGAGTTCACAGGTTTAAAGCAACGAATAATCTTTCAAGTTTAATGAAAATGTATGATCAATTATCATTAGAAGCGAACCAAGTAGACTCGTGAAAATCTAACAAGTATGTTGTATCCCTAGGCTCCTAATCAAGCCATAACGTTGTTCCCGGGGTGACCTCTAGTCCAAGAGGAGCTTTTTGGAGGTTATGTTCATTTTTCATTCAGATACAAGCTAAAGAGGTGGGGTCCAGTTAAGCTAAACTGGCCCACACCAATAGCATAAATAATGAACTCGGCCCAATAGGCCTGAGCCCATTAGGAATGGGCTAACTAACTTAAGAGATAATGATGAACGTTTACGGTTAATAGGCTATTTGATAAGGCTGAACAACCAAGCTGGTTTTTACGAATAACGAACGTTAATGATTATCCCCTAACAAATTGGACAACTACAACTACAAAGGAGGAAACCTTGACTATATAAAGAGGCCCCAGGTAAACATAAGACTCATGCAAATTACTCTCAACATACTCCCACTATTGCAAACTGCTTAAAAGCCATACTTATTCTCACGCCAGAGGGTGGTCACAGGAAAACCCCCAATCCTGTGACGAGTCCTAACGGTGTTCTCTTTTGCAGATCAATAAGTTCAGTTCAGTTGGGCCGGAAGGATATCTCTGTCCTATCCAAAAGACTTGACCCCTCAGGTACTTGTTTCTTCATTGGCGCCATCCGTGGGACGGAAATAAGACAGAGAATTATCTTTCCCACCTGACTGAATGGCATCGAATCAAGATTCACAAATCGTTACAGCATCAAATGCTCCTCAAGCCCGGGAAGGGCGGATAACGAGAACGATGATCATCTCTCCACAAACTCGGTTGACGAAGAAATCGAGTTAGAACAATCCCCAGGTTTCATGCTCGGGATCCTAGGGACAAATAACTCAACGAGCCAGGGCGGGCAATCAGCCATGTCGCTCACGGGTCCAACTTCGTTGGTGCCGCCCCTTTCCCAGGTTTGCTCCGGCAGCCACCTATACAAGACCCATAGTTAACCCTATACCGGCAGGAAGGTCACAACCTCCCACAGCCACCATGTCGTGGGTAACAGCGGCCGTGAGCCTCCCCCTGTTTTCAGCAGCCATGACGGCATCCATGATGTCTTCTACCATGGCGACACTCGTGCATGGGCGGTTGCTCCCTATACACCGATCACGCCCGGGAATCAACCATATATGTCGTATTATTCGATGCGCCCGTACGGATACTGTACCAACCAATGGGGAAAGCCCCTATTCATACCCTTACCCGTACATGTACCCACCGGTGGTACCACCAATGTCTGGATGGGGAGGAAACGACTAACCCCGCTTCTCAATCTATGGGAACCCGCCTGGTGGAAGTCCGAACCAGATTAACGTACACGGGACCCCGGCAACCAGTCAGCCGATTCCCCGTGTCACTCAAGAGCAACAAGGCGGGAATCAGCTGATTCCCCGTACCACTCAAGCACAACAGCAAGGTGGTTAACACAACAAAACGGCGCTTGGGACAAAGATGAGGAAGAGCTTACTAGACCATATCGTCCTCCGGAAATGGTTACATACTCGAAGCTCGTGGCGAGAATAGCCAATGCACCGCTGCCACAAAACCTAAAGTTGTCGTCAATAGTAGGGAAGTACGATGGAACGGGAGATCCAGACAATCATCTAAGTATCTTTGAATCAGTTGGACGATCAAAAGGCCCGCTTGGTGCCACATGTTCATTCAGACACTCGTTGGGGCTACGCGGGTCTGGTGGGACAGTTTGCCACCCGGCTCTGTCGCCAACTGGGATGAGATTGTTAGAGGTGTTTCACAGCAGTTCAGTCAGCAGAGGAGGCACACCAACTACAGGGATGAATTCATGCACATACAGAAGCGTGACAACGAATCCATGCAGCATTTCATCGTCCGGTTCAATAAAGAGCGACTCCAGATTCCCGGACTCATCGAAGAATTGGCATGTACCGCCTTTAATATGGGAGTAAACGACAACGGCCTACTAAGAAAGCTCCATGGTCCAAAAGGTTATCCCCAGACCATGGACGAGATGATGACCATTGCAAAGGCTTACGTCAAACAAGAGAATCTATAGCTATGAACCATGCCGTCAGAAAAAGACAAGAATCTGCTAAAGCTTCTGATTCAAACGACAACCGGGACCACCGGGGCTCCAGAAACAGAGGAAAGCCAGAGACATCAAATCAACCTTATTCAAGGAATAATCAGCGGGATGATCGACGGGATGACCGTCGAAGGTCTGACAGACCCCGGGATACATTCACTGGGAAGGGGGAAGGCACCTCGAAACCAAGGCCGGAATATCCGGAACTAACCAAAACGCCGTCCCAAATATTGGAATCTGAGGATTTATGGCTCAATGCCCCCGTCCACTCAAAGACTCTCCCGCACAAGATAAGTCAAAGTACTGCGCATACCATAAAGGCGCGGGTCACGATACCAATGATTGCTTCCAGCTAAAGAGACAGATCGAATACTTCGTCAGATCCGGAAAGCTGGCACACTTAGTCAAAGATGTGAAGCCAAGCACATCATCGGGGGGCACTGACAAAGCTGCAGGAAAACGACCGTGGGAAATGAATATGGTACGGGTCGAATCCAGATACGAACGGAAGAGAACGTTTGAGCGTTTTGAGCCATGGATGGAAGAAACTATGACGGTACCCCCACATTACAGGGTGATAAGCATGGAGGCCCTTGTTTTTTCAGTCATGGTAGGAGATTACAGTATGAGAAGAATCCTAGTTGATACAGGTAGCTCAGAAGACATAATATATAAGCCATGCTTCCGCCGGAGGTGCCTCGAAGATCAGAAGATGTTGGAGCCAGCAGGGGGCCCGGTCAGAGGATTCACGGGTAAAAGTGTCGAGCCATTGGGACAGTTAACTTTCCCAGTCACCATAGGAGACGGTCGTAGGGAAAGAACCATACTGGTCACATTCCTCATCATACCGGCTGATTCCCAGTATAATGTGATCATAGGTCGTTACACCTTAGGTCGGATAGACGCCCTGGTCTCAACTGCCAGAGGATTCCTGATGTTCCCTACCCCTCAAGGGGTGGCAACCGTATCCGGCGACAAGGTCTGTGCAACAGCCGGACATAAGCCATGTCACCAGGCTCCAACGGTGCTGCGAGGCCTGAAAGATGGGTATTAAACTCGGAACATCCAGAACAAACGGTGTTGATCGGTGACACCTTATCACCTTCCGCAAAGGACAGACTCAAGCATGTGCTGGAAAAACAACCTAGACGTTGTTGCCTTCAAGCATGCCGATATGACAGGAATAGCAAGGGCCAAGGCAGAACATAAGTTGTCGATGTTCCCACCAGTCAAGCCTATAGCACAGAAAAGAAGAAGTATGGCCCCGGATTGTCGGGATGCAGTCGTCCAAGAGGTAAAAAAGCTAGAAGAGGCAGGCATCCTGCGAAAAACCAAGTACCACACCTGGGTAGCAAATCCGGTGATGGTCCGGAAGCATGACGGAACTTGGCGCATGTGTGTGGACTACAAAGACCTTAACAGACATGCCAAAAGGTCGCATACCCACTCCCAGAGATCGACCTCAAAGTCAACTCGTTGTCACTATTCAAGGATGGGCCTTGTGGAAACTTTTAGGAAGCTCCGTGAATACAACATAAAGCTGAACCCCGGAAAGTGTTCCTTCGGGGTAGAAGAGGGAAAGTTTTTCGGAGTGGTGGTTTCCAAGGATGGGTTCCGTGTAAACCATAAGAAGGTGGCGGCCATCATCAACATGCCATCTCCGGGACGTTAAAAGAAGCACAAACTCTCAACGGGAGGTTGGCAGCCATTAACCGCTTCTTGGCACGGCACGCAAAACGGTCCCTGCCCTTTATATCAACATTGAAGGACTGTCTTAATAAGAATAAGTTCAAGTGGACGGCAGAAGCAGAAAAAAGCGTTCCAAGAAATGAAGGCATTCGTGAGTAACCTACCCATGCTCACTGCCCCCAAACGGGATGAAGTTTTAAAGATGTATCTGGCGGCAGGAAATTACGCGGTTAGCGCCGTCTTGCTAGTGGATAGAGGCGGGGTACAAACCCCCATTTATTACGTCAGCCGCGTCCTTTCAGAACCATAAACCAGATATCCAACGTTGGAAAAACTCGTTTTGGCCCTAGTACAAGCATCCCGCCGACTCCGCCGTTATTTTCAGGCACACAAAGTTGAGTTATTGACCAATTTTCAGCTGGCTCAGGTTATAAACAGACCTAAGGTTTCCGGGACATTGGCAAAGTGGGCCATTGAATTAGGGGCATTGGATATAGGTTTCAAGAAGAGAACGTCAATGATGGAACATGTTATTGCAGACTTCATCGTAGAAATCCCAGAGGGAGAACAGATCCCACAAATTGAAGAGGCGCCCACATCTAGGCAAGAAGATGAGGGTCCGGCATGGCAACTGTATACAGACGGGTCCTCTAACAGCAAGGGGGCAAGAGCAGGTTTGATGCTGGTTAGCCCGGACGGGGCGAAATTCTTATACGCCTTGCGTTTTGATTTCGAGTGCTCCAACAACCAGTCAGAATATGAAGCACTTTTAGCCGGCATGCGCATGGCTCTGTTACTGGGTGCGAAATGGGTTGACACGCATGTGGACTCACTATTGGTGAACAACCAGGTAAATGAGTCGTATGAAGCCCGGGACGATACTTTATCAAAGTATCTGGAAAAGACCAAAGAATTGATGTCAAAAATTCAGAAGATAACGTTGATACATGTGCGGAGGCACCTGAATGACATCGCGGATGCTCTTAGCAAGTTGGCATCCTCCGGAACTAAGGAGGATGTTTATATTGAAACTTTGAAGCAACCGTCAACTCAAGTTCTTGCCGTACACAGCATACCTGCAGTAGAGGTATCTTGGATGACACCAATACGGCAGTATTTAGAACATGGCACATTACCGAGGATAAAGGAGAAGCCATGAAGATTCGCACAAAGGCCCTCCAATATGAGTTGCATTACGGTACCCTATACATAAAGTCGTATCTGGGCCCATCCTTACGCTGTGTGGCTCCATCCGAGGCAGAAATGCATAACGGGATACACGCGGGACCCAGGGCGGTGGTCGAGAAGATAACAAATGCAAGATACTATAGGTCGGGTATGCATAACATGGCCGTGGAAATATTACATAAATGCATCAGCTGTCAGAAGTACGCACCACAGACCATTCAACCGAAGAACAACATGGTACCTGTTACACAGCCTGGCCTTTTCAGAAGTGGGGAGTGGACTTGGTTGGGCCGTTCCCCCTAGCACCCAGGAAGCTAAAGTATTTAGTGGTCTCCATTGATTATTTCACAAAATGGGTTGAGGCAAAACCACTTGCCAAGATCGAGACCATAAACATCAAGAAGTTCCTGTGGGAGCACATAGTCTTTATATTTGGAGTCCCACTATACCTGGTCAGCGATAACGGAACACAGTTCGCTGACAGGTCGTGGCAGGACTGGTGCAAAGAACTACATATCCACAGGTCTTCACCTCCGTAGCTCACCCGCAAGGCAACGGTCAAGTGGAGAGAGCTAACAGGGGCATACTTGATGGAATAAAGAAGAGGTTGGATGCGGAAGGAAAGTCCTGGGTTGAGCAATTACCGCAAGTCCGCTGGGCGCACAGCACTATGCCAAAGACCAGTAACGGTGAGACACCGTTTAGCCTGACGTTCGGTTCCGAGGCAATGATCCCGGCTGAAATTGGCGTTTCCTCCCTAAGTAGAAACAACAACGGCAACGGGAATGAGGAGCTGTTACGAGAAAAGCTGGAAATGCTGGAAGAGCGCCGCGAAGCAGCCTACATCCACGAGGCCCGGTACAAGCGGTTATTGGAGAAATAGTATAACAAACGGGTTATCGAAAGGTCTTTCAAGGTGGGAGAGCTGGTCATGGGGAAAAACGAGGCAAGCCGGTCTCAACCCCAGGGCAAGCTTGGCCCCAACTGGGAAGGCTCGTATGAGATTGCGGAGGTATTGGGTAAAGGAGCCTACTCTTTGAAGCAGTTAAACGGCGAAGCAATCCGCGTACCTGGAATGCTGCCCAGCTCAAGAAGTGTTATATTTGATCACGCCATCAAATAGACAGGTTTTATTCATTGTACACTAGTGACATTAGCCATGTTTTTATCGACCTATTGGTCTTCACGGATGATTTGATTTTAATTCCATTAATAAAAAGCCGTAATGGCAACTTTTCATTTATATGCAGTTGTACTTTTTACAATCATATCCTTCCAATTGATACTACATTTGCTATGATGACAAACCGTCACCATGGTTGGAGGCAAGACAAAAATCCTTTTCCATTACACAAAAAAAACTTACCTACTGTTAAACAAAAACGCTAAACAAAAAACGACCAACCATGGCCCCACTACGAACCATAAACACTTGCAAGTTTTACACCCTACCATCTAATATGGCTAACACCTCTGCAAGGGTGTATAGCACATCTCCAGCCGGGGGCAAAATCCGGAAGCACCAGATGATGATCGCCGAACGGTTTCCCCTGCTACAAAATCAGCATTGTGATCCACCACGGGTTCACCACCTACGGTAAGGGCATCATAAGCCACTCCATAGCAACATTGGCGACCAATTGAGCCTCTGGGCTATCAGGGATCTCTATCACCACCGGACCAACAGTCTCCATATTCGGCGGTGGTAGAGGCAAATCCAAGACTGGAGCTTGCTCGTTAAAAAGTTTCCGAGGCTTCCCTCGAGTATGTTAAAACCATACCTTCGGGCTGGGGACGTATCCAGCAGTCCTGGCATTGTATTCTTCCATCGCAGCACGACGCCTGTCCATCTCGTCAGCATACCGACGAAGTTTCTTCAACCCCTCTACGGCGTCTAGCTCTCTTAAGAGCTCATTCATGGAAGCTTGTTGACGAGACATTTGAAAGGGAAGGGTAATTTTTTTCTTTTTTGACAAGAGGCAATTTTACCAAAGTGATAAGTGGCCTCACTTATATAAGGACCCTCGAGAAGATCAAGAGTCTCCATTAAAAAAAGTCGTTATTAAGTCACTGACACATGCCATCGAAACAGTGGCATGTGACAGTTAGTGACGTCAGACAATGATGATAGGTAATTAATCGATGACTAAAGACTGCTGTCAAATAAACATTAACTATAAGATCAGGACAGCTAGCACACACAAAATAAAATAAAATATTCTTTTCATTAACGCGTACATGAAAGTACGTAGAATACATAACCAAATATAACATTACATCATGAGGGATAAGTTCAGTTGGAAGAGGTGTCTCCTCTATCAGAAGACTCCAGGACATACGGCTCCAATTTAACCCGGAGGGCGGAAGTACCCTCGTCACCAACCTTGCTGCTCAAACGACCTATGGCATCCAACGAATCAGAACTCAGGGTCTGCAGGCTATCTGCAACCTGGGTGGGAAGAGACTGCTCCTGTTCTGTGGGCGGGGGAAGTTTCCTCCTAGCCAAGCCAACCTGGTTACCGTAAGCCAGACCGTCATGGTAACCAGCCTCCAAAGACTCCTCGTAAAAAGCATTTAGGCGATATTGGTACTCGGCACTACCCCGGATTTAATGCCAGGATGCAGGTATTCCCCGGCTGACTATCCAGTCTCGGTCATTACAAGCAGCATCTAACTTCGACTACAAGAGGTCCACCTGGGACCTGATGGAATCGGCAGCGTTTACAGCCTGATCCGTCCGTTCATTGGTAGCCGTCAACTGCCTTTGGCACTCATTTAACTTCTCCAGAGTCTCATATATCTGCTCTTCTGCGCGCCGGACACGGGACTCATAATTCTCCACCTCAGCAGCCTTCAGCTTATACGTCTCCCTGTCGGCCTGATTACTGGAAACTGTGTTCTTTGCCGCTTCTAACTCTTTCACCAAAACCTTAACCCGGTCCTCAAGATGAAACACATGTTTGTTTAGCAGATCCTCTCGGCGATGCCAACTAATCTTCTCTTCAGTTTGGGCAGTCACCATCCGAGCCCGGTCCTCTTCTGCTTTCTCCTTGGCTACTTGCCGAGCCAATACCTCCACCTCTTTCTCTGACAACTTGCGGTTTCGGTCTCCCCGTTTCTCCTAGATGAGAACCCACAAAATAGCCTAACATAATAAATTTATTACTTTTCAAAGGAAACCTATCTACCGCAGAGCCTACCCACATATCCCAAGTCAGACACGTTTTCAATCAATTTTAATATCTTATTATACATACTATTTGAAAACCGGACACTAACTTTACCTATCATCTTCCATATTTTATATAATGCAAACTTCAAAATCAGGGACATTTTTTTCCTTTTAATTTTTTATTAATTTTTTTTTGTTTTTTGACTCAAAATGACTCTGTATACTGACTAAACGACAGTTTCCCATCCCCCACACTTAAACTCTACATTGCCCTCAATGTAGGAATAGAAAACGACTCAAAACAAAATAAATTCCGAATACAAAATTATAAATTAAATAAAAAAGAGAGCAAATTGGAAAAGACTTAGCTGTTAATTTTTTATTCGTAAGCTCTAGTCCAATCCAGCTCGATCGTATAGCATTTCATTCGCGATCAGCTCTGACACAATGGTAAACTCTGGGCTTGCTTTGATAAATGATAAAGCTATGGAATCACCCGAATGGAGATTGAGTACGGGTGGTGCAATCCAAACCTGCAGAAACAAAGCAAAACAAAACCCGAGCATAAATACCGACTCACAAAAAATAACCGACTCAACAAAAAAATAAAACCAGACGACAAAGAAAAATAAAACAAAAACTCATAAATAATTAATTTTTACAAACTCTACAAAGCCTCCCCACACTTAAACTTAATCAAGGGGCTTCCCTTTTATCTGAACCCGATCCAACCCGTTTAATTCCACCGGGTCCTTATTAATTAACAAAAATATACTAGTGGAATTGAAAAATATTTTATCGAATTTAAACGGGTCGGGCCACCAATATTTAAATTTACCTGGACCAAACCTGATTCTTGGCATGTAATGTGAGGACTTGTTGTCTCTGTAACTCTTGACCCTCAACCTGTGTTGGTCCAGGTGCCTTTCGCCTTCTCCCGTGATTTTAGTTGATCCAGTGACACTCTATCCTTTGAAGTTTTCACGGGCCAGCAGTGGTGCTCTTCCTCTTCAACCACTTCTTCCTCAACTTCCATTGGTGACTCTTTTATTTCCACAGTTGGGTACCCTTCCAATAATGCCTCTAAGATGTCGAGGTCACTCACTGGGTCAAAATCTCTGTCTACTTCTAGAGTTGGCAAATCAACCAACTCGTCACCAAACTCTACCTCCCATGATGGTTCATTACTTACCTCATCTTCAACCATCACTACCTCCTCATCCGTGTCTTCTTCATCAGAGTCACTCCCGAAATCATATATAGTAACTTGTGGCACCGGAGGTGGGACTAAGATGTCCATTATGGTCTCTGGCTCTAATGTGATTCAGGGGGAGCTCTACAAACTGGGTGCGGGTAAACTGTTTCCATCTCCACCGGAGGCGGCTTTGTTCCTGGGGGAAGTGGGATTAACGGGCCGGAGCCAACATGATGACCAACTAAGTTCCCATTTTTATCATAGCAAGGAACCTTTAGAGCTATGGGATTCGGTCTATTTAGACGCTCGATTATGGCCTTACGTTCCCTATCTCGCTCTTCCCTGTATGATCTAAGCCATTCATCAAATTCCTCTTTCGTGTTCAGTTCTGTCCAGTGATACTGCAGGAAATATGGCCTGGTATACGTATTCGCACGGTAACCTGGGGGATACCTCGATGCATTTGGGCATTTCACGGTAAAATGGGGTCCTCCACAGATCTCACACATGATTAAAGACAAAAAAAAATTTAAAAAATTAAATATAATTATATAATAAAAATAAAAGACAGACTCAAAACAAACAACAAGTAGCACGGATATAGCAGATAAGTGTAATCGAAGCTAATAAACGCAATCGCCTAAGAGTCCCCGGCAACGGCGCCAAAAACTTGATGTGCTAAAAGTAGTTTAATAAAAATAACTAAATTAAACCTAAAACTAGACACCTAGTAATACTCTAGACTTTCAAAAACTAAACTACTGACAGGCAAGTGAACCTATCGACTCTAGTATAGCTAAAGTAAGTCTGGATATCGAACCCACGAGACTCTAATGGAAAACGAAAACTAGATTCGATTACTAATCCTAAATACTGATTAAATTAATTTATTATTTTAAAGGGATTTTACTGAAAAATAAAAATGCAATAAAATAAAGAATAACTAAAACTATCTAAACTGAACTAAAGACGAGAACTGAGTTGAGCTGAATTCAGATATGACAAGACACTACCTAGACCAGACTCCTAACTATGCTTGATAAGCTTCTATAGTTATGGAACTGCTTTGGAACCGGGATCTTAAAATACTAACATCAAGAATAAACTAGACACCATCGACCCTTCTCAAGGGGATAACCTAGAATATTGTTGTGCTGTTAAACTACCGGTTGGAGTACAAACCCTCACAGGTTATTTAACTCTTATGATCGAGTACCCGCTAGACAATCTACCTCACAGCGCGAAAACCTTACTACACTAGGTGCAAGGGGTAATTATTGAAGCCTAGATCTAACTTGATATGCAAGAATTGAAAGGGAAACTAGGAAGATCTTCTCACAAAGTCTCTAACCTAGCAATTTAACAATCTAGACATACCAACAAGCCCTCACCTCACAACTATTGAACTTGGAAGAATACCTAAAATCTTCTAACCACCAAATATCACTCCTATGGTAAAACTCGCGACTATTGACCATAAACTAGTTGCTACACAAAGTCTGCAACCTAACTAGCACTCATACATGAAAGACAATCACATAAGTGCAAGTGGAGTGAATAAGTGACAATAAGAAAATAATAAATACGCACATACACTAGATCTAGAGAAATCAAAATCTTTACTGAATCATAAATCCAAAACAAGTTCCAAAAACCATAAAAAACGCAAATCAAAACATAGCTATTTATCTTAGTCTAGGTAGTTTTAAAAGTTTTAGCCAATAATCATCTTGAAAATAGAAACGAAGACAAATAAAAATTCAACAATCATTGTCTAGAATCAAAATAATAAAGGAACGGAAAAACTGAATGATTGACACCCGAATACTCGCTCCCAAAGCATAGAACCTTTGATCCTTGGCTTGTCTCTATATGATTTGCTGCTGTCCACCCTTCGAAAATAAAGGTTCTCCTCTTTTTTTTCGTCAAAGAATGTGCCGCCTCCTCCAAATTATTAGCGGCCCCCTCACAAAATAATCTTGCTGCCGCTCCAACTCTATCATTTAGTTTTGTTTGGGCCGTGGCCCTTTTGTGACAAAAGTCACATTTGCTTTTATTATTATTATATCTATATTATTTTAACGACACTTTAACAGTGAGGTTTTTGTTTCTTTTGATTTTTTTCATTGAAGTTTGAATTTTCATTCAACTTGCACAATTTTGTTTCTTTTCTCCATTCTTTATTTTACAATACTATCTCAAACCTATTTCATGTATTTTTTTAGCAAACGTTATTGTTAATCACTTCCAATTATTGTTATAATTATTGTTAATATTTTTACCCAATACCGTAACAAAGTAATGTCCAACGACATTTCTATAGTGTCGTTTTTAATATATATTGGCCACTAACTTTCTTACTAACTTCAATTTGACCACCAAACTTTGACCATCAAACTTTTAGCTTTTAAGATTTAAAACTTTGACCACCAAACTTTTAGCTTTTAGGATTTCATACTTTGACCATCCAACTTTTTTAAACATGCATTGCACTTTGGCCACTAACTTTCTTACTAACTTATGTACTTTATTTTCTTCCAATTTTACCACCAAACTTTGACCGGGCACCAAACTTTTAGCTTTTAAGACCACCAAACTTTAGCTTTTAGAATTTCAAACTTTGACAACCAAACTTTTAGCCGCGAGTATTTTTTTCACGTCCACGCGAGAATAACAGTCACTTAATATTATCTTTTATGCCCACGAAACCCTCCACGCAACAGGAGCTCCCACAGCGACACACGATATTTAACGTCCACCAAACCCTCAACGCAACAGGAGCTCCCGCCGCAAAGCGCTGGGTAATAAAATCCTAATTATTAATATATATTGTCGATACATGCTAATTAAAATTTTAGAGTATTTACCAATATTAGTTTGATATATAAGTCAATGCAAGCATACTATTTCTAGACAGAATTTACCTAAACTCGTTATTATTATTATTATTATTATTATTATTATTATTATTATTATTATTATTTAGTATACTATTATTATTTATATATAGTATTATGACTCCGTGCTTTTGACTCGGGTGTTTTTGACTTGACCAAATTTGCTAGTTTACGTTCTAACGTCCATAAACACCTACAAAATATAAAATAAATAAATAAATACTAAAACTGACTCAAAACTAATAAAAATCTATAAAAACCTATAATAAATAAAATAGACCAGTACAAGCCTAAAACTAATAAAAGTACTATCTAAACGACTCGAAAACTGTACGAACTATATACAGGAAATAGATGTATTTTACAATACATCAGCTGGCATGTCGCCTGCCCCAGAAGATGAAGTTTCACTAGTTTGACTACAAGTACGGACACCGCCCGAAAACTTGAGAGGATGTTGTTGCACATCCCTAAGGAGTTGCGAAAAGCTTTGCCCGGACAAACCGCCTGAGTGAACACAGGCTTCTGTGGAACTTGGACAAACAAAGAGGGCATAGTGGTTTGCACATTCGTTGGAGTCTTCAACGGAAAACCAGACGCAGCCGATTCAAAAAACCGTGGTGCAGCGTGTGACACGCTTGTCACACCACGCCAATGGCGGAAACACGTGGCGCAACACTCGAAAGTATATCAAAGTCAAGATTAACACAAACTATATTTAATTAGAAAAGAATCAATTTATTAAGATGTCGGAACAGAGAATCACGTTCTCAATATTACATAAACGACGAACATTAAGTTTCAATGTGGGGTATTTTCGTTTGTTCCAGCCCTTTGGTAACAATTGATGAAACCCCGACAAGTATCCGACATCCCGAATTCCACCGCACTAGCCCATATCTATTCAGCACTTAGTTACCTGAAAGATATGTTTAAAAAGACGTCAATATATAAAATATTGGTGAGTACACAGGTTTTGTTTCGTAATAACAACATTTTCACAACCATCGACTCGACTCACTTTACCGTATAATTAATTTCCCATTAATTAATTATACTAGGATCTTGTCGATCGATATTTCATTTTCAACCCTCGACTCGGCTCACTTTACAATATATTTATTTTCCCATTGAAATAAATATACTAGGATCTTGCCGGTTTGACATTTCATTTTACAACCCTCGACTCGGCTCACTTTACCATATATTTATTTTCCCATTGAAATAAATATACTAGGATCTTGCCGATTCGACATTTCATTTTACAACCATGTGCGAAACCTGCACAACTTGTGGCCTTTGTAAGGAGTAGCTAGCTCCTACAAATGATGAGCAATCCCTTGAGCCCCGTAACCAAACCAAGACTAATAATAATGCCCCGCTACAAGTCATTTCTCGGAACCCAACGACTTAATTTCAAAATACGTGCACCCCTGGCATCCGCCGATGCATAATCGACGCTATCGATTAAGGGTGGGCCTCGTCAGGCACCAATAGTACTATCCAAATATTCCTTCGGTTTCATTTACCTGAATTAATGGTTACAGAAGAGAGGACTCAACCCCGAGTGGCGATCACTGCTCAAGTACTCATCACACCATTTATCACATTTTAATCTTTGAAAACCATTTCAACATGTGACAACATTTGACAAAACATATCTTTCCCCCAATTAAAACAGTAAAATGGGGCCGTGAAACTCACCTGAAGTATAGCGTGCAATCAAATAGGAGAGAATAGCAAGTCCGTGGTCAAGCACCTACGAACGTCCTAGACGCATAAGCCACTAAACCTATAGTGCATGTGCTTCGGCAAGTTGTACACCCAACTCCCAAACCACGAATTAATCCAATTCCCCGTTTAATTAAACGTGTATCCTAGGTCGTTGGTGATGGATTACCCCTTCTTACAAGTTACTTATATTCTCATTAATATTTCTTTAACTTGTATTATATTATCCTCGACTCGACTTTACTTAACGTATAATTATTTTCCCATTAAATAATTATACTTAAGATCGTGTCGTTCGATATAATATCTTTACCACTCGACACGACTCACTTTACCGTATATTTATTTTCCCATTCAAATAAATATACTAAGGTCTTGTCGTTCGATAATATACTTTTAACGCTCGACACGACTCACTTTACTGCATATTTATTTTCCCATTCAAATAAATATACTAAGGTTTTGTCGTTCGATGATATATATATATATATATATATATTCATTGTTTTCTTCGGTCGACTCGACTCACCATACCGTATATTTACTTTCCTATTAAATAAATATACTAAGATTTCGTCGAGTCGACTATATATATATTCTCCTTGTTAAGTCCATACACTTGTTTAACGTTTAATCGTTAGATTATTCACGTTACTTTTCTCCCACGAATATTTTCCAACACTTAGGAAAGTGTTATGTAATTTTTCACCCAAGTCATATATTTTAAATCCTTAAAATTATATTTATACTCATCTTGAGGTAATGATACTTTTCTCGTCCGTCCGTTTTTACGTCTTAGTTCGTTAACACGTCCAAGTCCGATTACTTAACTTATATATATACATATAGTTAATTTTTCCCAAGTTTCCCAATATGTGTATTCTAGGAAAGTTATTCACTTCTTTAATTTCCTACACATATTACTTGGAAGTTTTACAAATACCTTTATGTTATTAATACAAGACTTGGCAACTTATGTATAAAAATGCTCCAACACTTTTATATTCCCATTTATATAAAAGTGTTCATTTTTATATAAGTTCATCCAAGTTTTTAATTTGTCTAAAATTTTTATAAAAACCTTTGTTTTTATATATCTCTATATGTTAGAAAATCTATATTTTTATAAAACTCCATTTTATAAAAATACACTTTTATACAAGACACATATGTATATTTGCTAGTATTAACCAAATCTACCTTGGAAAGTTATTATTTATACTTTTGACACCAAACTTTCCATAGTTGCATTTTTAGACCCAAGTTTCTAAAATATCCATTTTAGTCCCTCAACTTTTAAAGTTACAACATTAGTCCCTTAACTTATAAAAGTTGCATTTTTCCATGCTAACTTTCAAGATTAGCATTTTCATACTAAACTAGTATACTTGATGATGTAATTTTTACAATACTAGTTTTCTAACAAAATTAACACTTTAACAAGTCTTAGTTGCTTATGTTAAGATGATTAAAACTAATTTTAAGTTCATTCAAGTTATATTAACAAGTTACGTTTGGATCACCATTTTCTTTAAGAATTTATGAACTTTAAAAAAAACTACAAGAATTACTTCACATATCCATCACCATTCGGCACACACACATACCATTAAACACCATTTTTAGTCTTTAAAATCTTATGTTTTATCAAGAAAAGCTTATTCAAGTTCATCCCTTGTACAACTTGCTTTAAGCTAATAAACATAAACTTTTTAAAGATAAAACAAGATCAAGAATACTTACAACTAGCACAAGGCTAGGGAAGCTTTCAATGCTTGCTTTTGATGGTGATTAGTGTGTTCTTCCTATGTGTTTTAGCTCCTAGCTTGAAATACACAAAGGGGTTTGGATGATGGATGCTTAGGAAGGAACTTGAGTGTTTAAGACATGAAAATGAAGTGTGGGTGTGGCTTGGTATCTCACGGCTCAAAGAAAGAAAAAGAAAGAGTTTGTGATTCAAGTGTTTAGCTTTGTGATTTATTATAACTCATATCATATCCTCCAAGATTCAATAGGATCCTCCACTAGATTTTTATCATATATAAAATAGATATGTGTGTGTGTAAGGTTGAAACTCACGGCCACAAAGACAAAGGAAAATGAGCTTTTGGTTCAAGTGTTGAGCTTGATATCTTTAATAGATTATACATGATCTTCTAGGATTCATATGATCTCTTATTAGATTCAATTTACATATAATATGGATGTATTTGTACTAGGCAAATCTTGGATGGATTTGGAGGGTGTTTTGGAAGATTTCTTGTAATCTTCTAGTACATGATCAAATCCTTATATTATATCATACCATGCTTCCATATCCATACTAGATTGCATGGTACAAAAGAAAAAAAAATTAAGCATGGGCGAGTGGAGGTGTAGGCCGGCTCTTGGCCATGGGGTGGAGTCCACTTTTGGCCAAATATTTGCTAAATATTAGTTAAGTTTAATCCTTTATCGTTCGGGTGTCGTTCGGGTATTTTTCGGACTTTAATCGCGTGTTATTTGGACATTATAATAGCCTCTAATAACCTTTAAACATAGCCTAGTTTAAGTGTTGGTTGATTAGTTAGGCTCTTGTTGGGTGAAATTATAAGTTATACGTGTACCGGGTGCGGTACACGCACTTTATTCGTTATCGGGAGACTTGTATGGAATGTTTTCACTTATGATTTTGGAGTTCCAAAACACACTATATTTTGTGAAAATACCCTTTATTTTATATCCTGGGTGTTCGGGATCCTTTTCGTTTATTTAATTTTTACCGGGTAATCACCAACGTCCGTACCGGACAAGTTTACTCACACATGATCCCATCATGCTTCGTCATTAAACGTGTGCATTCCTATGCATCTTATGGGGAATTTGCTATTCTCTACGGCACTAGTTAAATTAATCCAATTAATTTAAACATGCACTTAAACCATTAATTACATATACTAATTACGTACGGAAACATATCGATTTTTTTTTTGCCGGATGTTACATTATTCTCCCCCCGTTAAGAGAATTCCGTCCCGGAATTCAGTTCAAGTTGTCCATTACAATAGCATCCCTGAACAGGGTGGGTTGTTTGCGCTTCACGAGATCTCCTCTTCCCTAAGTGAACCCAGGTTCATGCTAGGTTCCCGCTTAGTGCTCAAACGATCACAGTATCACAGTCCAACTATGGCTAAGCTCTTTGGCATCCCACTTTGATACATTTATCGGTTTCCCGAAATAGTAGAGCTTAACGTCAACCGAACTTCCGTCGGTCAAGGAAATTGACAATGCTTCCTCATGCCAGACTTGCGGGGTTCATCAAGAGCCCCATTTAAGCTCTTGCGATAATTCGAGCTTAATCGCCACTAGACCAATTTTGATCGATATCTCCATGCCACTGGAGTATCAAGAATTACTACAATTTCTAAGCTTATCGACATCTCCTCGGAGTATAACTCTCAGTGTAAACCTATTACAAGTTCGAAGTTCTTAAGGCCTACGCCTTGTCCGCATGGCTTCTTAATAGGTTCGCATCTCATCCAAGCAGACTCTAATCTGCAAGATTTATTGGCCATCTCCCGAATAACTCAAACCAGATTATGTGTCTATCTCCGTCTGTCATTCGACGTACTAGAGATGTACACGTATGCCCTCCAGAGGGCTTTGAGCAGTACACCCCGAACGCTGGGATGATAATTCCTATCACATAGGAAATTCTGGCGAGGAAGCACACGAATTCGATGTGCCGCGGACATCAATCGTGTCATCACGGAACAATTCCGTCAAGTGCTTTCAATTTGTCCGAAAACGAAGCCATATTCATCTCAAATCGAGTATCCCAGGCTAGGGTACATAGTTTGTCAAACTTGAGATAGAGTGACTACTACAATCCGATATAAAGAAGTCGGCAATCCAGTGTCTAGCCACGACTCTCCAAGAGTACAGGTAGCTATCCACATGCCCCATCTTGGAGCTACGGATGAGTATAAAAAAAATAAGAGGGTTCGCAACAGCAATCAATCATCGCTCAGGTCACATCCGGACCACAGGACCCCTCGGGTGGTATGGTAATGTCAAACAGGTGATCTTACCGCACCACATAATGATCATAAAAGTCCACTTGGAAACCTCGTCGGGTATTCCATTTTATTTATCCTTCGGCTCGACTCACTTTACCGTATATTTATCTCCCCATTAAGATAAATACACTAGGTTCTTGTCGACCGAACAACCACATTAAAATGGGACTTCATTTCCGTAGGATCCTCTAGGTGCTGATTTGCTACCTCCCACCCGAGCAATTGTGGTTAATGGTACTAGGGCGTCTAGTAGGGACTGATGGAGGTCAAAGTTTCTTTGTCGCCTTCTCCCCTCAGCTCCCTGACAGTAAGCAATATATATATAACACCCAGTCCGTACGATTCCACAATCCCCGCGAATTAAAAGCCGACTTAAACACATCGGACTAGAGGCTCACATCACTCTGTCACATTGGTCGACACGAAAATGATGCATATAAATTATCACGATGTGGTTGCCGCAATAAACAAGGGATAGGATCTCGACCGTATCTCGACATGCTGGTCTCCACCGACACGGTATACAGAACACCGGTAGCTACCTAAAACTAGGGTATCTAGTACCTGTTCCGTTATATGTGCCTCATGGGTACTGGTGTCCTATCGATATTAGCAACCTAGTAAGTCAATTCTGGATAATCCAGGCCACACGCCCTTAAATTGACTTTTAGATCTCATGCAGAGGTTTGAGTGAAAGGAGTCCTGCAACCGGAACCCTCACTCGTCGAAGGTTCCATCCCTTCGGAATCTTTTGAGGTAAATGGCGAAATCGAGTCATAGATGCATGCGTTTGACATAGATTTCACATTTGGCCTGACGGCTTCACGTGCCCAAGTCGTTACTTAAAAACAAACGACGACTGAGATCGCATCACAAGCGATAGTCCTGAGCCTTCCCATAAGGCATCCCATTCAACGACTCAGATAGTCACACACATGGGCGCAATATGTAAGCTTTCAAGCTCATCTTGATTAGTCAGGTACCATACGCACTGACCTAGCAGCTCACATTACTATGGTGTCTCCAACGGTGTCTGTCAAAGACCAGGGATTTTGCTCTAGCGCGAGCAATGCTTCCTAAGGATAACTGGAAACACCACTATCAACCCAAGCTCGAAAGGGTCTTACTATCCCAAGAACCTACGCAACGACACCCAAACAAGATAAACCAACCATCAGAGGATTAACAACATTAATCAAAGGGCCAAGTCGATCAACCATCTTAACCCGGTAGGGTAGCACCTTTGTAAAATAGACAAGGTCGTATGCCCTTCAGGATTCAGGGTTTCATAAAACCTCCGAATCATGTACCAGGGACTCCACCAATGCGCACGCCTTAGGAGGATCCACAATGGTATTTCCATAATCGTGAATATGATACGTCGGCATGAGGGACGTTAAACGAATCCACTGGGATTAGCAATAATGAATTGACTCCTTCAACTCTTACTAGTCCCAAAGGTATGGGTCATAATATCGCTCACAATTACTCGATACCTCCAGGTTCGAGATGTATTCGAAATCCCTTATCACAAAGACGGGCCTCGCCTCGTCATGTGTGGATCCCGGGATTTCTTTCCGACATGATTCGTGTGTGGTTAGTCGACCAAAATGCGCGTAAAAAGTTAAGGCGTCACTGATGCCTTAGATTTCGAAGAGGTAATGCTCACGAAACGGGCGAGAATATAAAGAGGTCGACACATGATTCGGTCAACTTACTCAAACTACCATGAGATTCGAACTTGAGGGAGATACGTGTGCTAACACTAAGACTAGAGTGTCTTAGTATGACTCCCAGGAAGTTCGTTAGACACCAGAAATCTTGCCTAATCAATGTCGACACTGCACAATCAAACAAGTAGAACAATGACAGCAACGAGGGGTTTAGGTGATGTCTCCAGCCCGAGGGAACCAAGACCGAAACAAACGACAAGTCATCACATCATCAAGGCAATCCAACAGCTGCAGCAATACATCCATGGAGCAACACGATAGTATAAATAACACAACATGACAACAACACATCCACGAAACACATCAACTAGGCGACACTGCACAGGAACCGCATAACACAGAGAAACACGACAGCAAGGCTACACTACTGCAGGAGCAGCACAACAACAGGAATGCATCGTCGCCAATGCAACCACATGGTTACGCAATCGGCAAAATAATGCAACCACATGGTTATGCAATAGGCAAAATAATGCAACTAGAAGCATGCCCAAACGATGGGGGTAACACAGCAGCATGAATGCACACGACAGTTTGACGCTCAATAGGGAAATCCACAGTCCACATCAACAGAAAGCTCCGTTATGGTGAGCACGCATCTCAGTGTGTCTCGGCTCACTTGTGGGGGCAGGATTCGTATTCATGCCTTCGACCGCAAACCTATCCTCCATAGACTCAATGGTAGGAACGATTGGGTCAACAAAGATATCCGTAATCATAACAGAAATGGGAACGATGGGTTCCGCATAATTTAGTAGACTTGCCAGACCAATTTTGCTCTTAGGGAGAACGATCGTAGGCTCAATATCAGTCATTCGAATAATGGCAACTGCAGCATTGACAGACTCAACCCAAGCCTGAGAACTATCGTCAATATTAGTCTTGGCAGGAGCCCAAGGAAAGATAATGAGTAGTTCAATGAAAGCCTCGAAGAAGATGGAAGTAACAACAACGAACTCTACGG
This sequence comes from Ambrosia x helenae, assembly GCA_030844895.1. Taxonomy (NCBI): domain Eukaryota; kingdom Viridiplantae; phylum Streptophyta; class Magnoliopsida; order Asterales; family Asteraceae; genus Ambrosia; species Ambrosia x helenae. Next base: position 60,580 of record JAUTDX010000634.1, read on the forward strand.
AGATACAGACATGGTCATAGTAGCTTGACAACGGTCATAGAGACATCTTCGTTAACGACATTCACCTTTGCATGAGCTTCAAATACATCAACAGCATCAGCTCGAGAAGCGCCATAGAAACAACATCAAGCCCATCATGGACTATAGAGACTATGACAACCATAAGCTCAACAACAGACATGGAAACAACAGCATCAAGCCCGATAAGTGCTACAGATTCACTGACAACAACAAACTCAGCAAGAGCTACACACTTAGCAAAAACATCGGGATCTACTTGAGCCATAGATCAATAACAGCCGCAGCGACATCAGGCTCAGCCGGAGCCTTAGACTAGTCGTAGTTATTATATGTGTGGTAACTAGTATCCATAGGACCTAGAAACTAACCACCGTCTATCCCAATATCAAGGATAGTGGTCATTACGAAAATAGCAAGTAGAAGTAGAAGGATCACGATATATCGAGACACCCTGATAGAATGAAAACGATACCGGCTCTGGCAACCCAGCCGAGTCATCCTTCTCATTAGAGTCCTCTTGCATATTATTTTGGCCCTAGCACCGATAGCCATCAACTGGAATGCCTCTCTGCTACCTAAGCAAGACCGGTGGACCTTCTTCCTGATAGGCCACGCAGTGAGAGTATCGAAATACGACAAGAGATTTGACAGGTCACATTGTCCATAACGAATGGATCTTGCAACCTTAGTTTATAAACCACCGTGACGAGGGAACGCAACGTCTCAATATCTATGGGGATTGATGGAAAACACTTCGCGTCAATTTCCGCCCTAAATAGATAAAAAGTCTCGTCGTCATGATGAGGGTGACGAACGTTATTGCAACAAGAGCAATGGAATTGTCGTCCCATGGGTAGGTTTAATTTAACAGAGTAACGTGACCACATCCAGTAGTCCTTCATTTGAGGGGGAAACTTCAATGTCAGCAAAAATCGTTTTGCAACATTTGACATTTATGGAACACACCCTTACAATTACGATTCCCAAAGTGTGGTTCCACTCCCTAGAATTTATGACGGATTCAGGCACAACACCCGTATCGAACCTACTCTGGCGTTCATCGACTGAAGCGTGATTACCAATAATCCTTGAAAAAAACAAACAGGAGGTAGATAGAGGAGTCTTACGACAACCTTTGCACCTTGGGAAAGTAGTATGACATAAGCACCGATCTGCTAAGCCCATCACAAATCATCTTCCGGAATACGATCCAGCGCTATTGCAACGGGTGTTAATCCATACTTGAACACTCAATACATCAAGCAGTGGCTTCCCATGAGTTAATCGTATGCACTTCCGAGTGAGTCCATAGCCAAACGCCAACTGGGGCTTGTTGTTCCACTACACGCCGCCATCATAACACTGGCAATCGTTGCCGCGGTCGTGATTAGTGGCCGAATTTTTGACATCATCGAAATTTAGCAAAGCCCTCTGACTCACGGGTGTGCAATGTGGCACACTGATTTCACCATCAGTCCATGACTGCATGGGCACAACCAATACTGTCGATTCAGACGAGGGCTATCGAGCCTTCCAGGTAACAATGATCAAGCTTCCTAACTTAGCCACCTCAATTCTGTCCTCCAAAAGGAGAAGAAAAATACCCGACTCTGGAAGACTACATGGGCATGTGTTGGATCGAGAATGACTTATTTATAAAAACAACCCAGTAGCACACGGCCACGATTCTCATATCTGATCCTCACAGGGTCCCGTTCCCAAAACGCACTAGTCTTGTAGGGACGCACCCTAGGTCTTCACTAGGTTCCAGGTATAACCTTCCACGCACCATACTCGACATTTCTCGCTTCGGTAGGCCATGTATACTTGTAAGTCCGCTCCTTTGGAAGAACTTTGTGGTGGAGGCATTCAACTCCTACACAAGGAAGCTTTCATCTCCCGTTCCTATCTAGAGCGAGGGTTTGCGTCAGATTATTCGTATGAATAGACGTTCGAGCCCTTCCGTGCTCGCACCTTAAAGGTAATGTCAAAGAAAGCTCATTAGGCTAGCTAGGACCGAAGTCAAGGGCGTCGATGAGACCTCCCATTTAACCCATTAGTCAATCAACACCAAGACTGAATCTAAAGAAGAAGAACAACAAGACAAGGAATGATCACCAACCCCGGCCCTAGCGCCCACCAAGGTTACCGTGCACCCCAAACTATTATTACGTGTGCACCCGTAATGATAATTTGCGTTGCCAGGTAATCTTGTTGCCCGCTAGTTCCGAGCTTCCTGATCCAACAAACAAAGATTTCATAACAAATGACTCTTAATAGATTCGCCTCCACATCATAAACCATGGGGCGACATCCATTTGCGCGATAGAGATTAGTCCTTCAGATCATCCCGTCTACAGGTAAGCGAGTGAGATCGTCGTAGACTACAACATCCTTCCCACTTGCTGGTACGGTGATCGATGCAAGAGTGCGGACTAATGTGAAGCGTGACACGACATCCTTACTGGCAAAATATCCGTACTACGTATATGTATTAACTAATCTTAGAAAAATCGGATTCCTATGCAACATAGACATTCTTATCCGTATTTTCTAATACTTCATATATTGACACACATGGCTAGTCGGTTGGAATTTCCCCTTGTACATCCCATGTACAAATTTCTTTCTTTTCTAAAAATATTTTGTTGTGTTTTAGTTTGGAAAACTTTGTTTTCGAGCCAAAACCGATTATAGTCTAGATTTTACAAAAATGCTAGTTCGCTATAACCTTGGCTCTGATACCACTTCTGTCACACCACACCAATGGCAGAAACACGTGGCGCAACGCTCGAAAGTATATCAAAGTCAAGATTAACACAAACTATATTTAATTAGAAAAGAATCAATTTATTAAGATGTCGGAACAGAGAATCACGTTCTCAATATTACATAAAACGACGAACATTAAGTTTCAAAGTGGGGTATTTTCGTTTGTTCCATCCCTTTGGTAACAATTGATGAAACCCCGACAAGTATCCGACATCCCGAATTCCACCGCACTAGCCCATATCTATTCAGCACTTAGTTACCTGAAAGATATGTTTAAAAAGACGTCAATATATAAAATATTGGTGAGTTCACAGGTTTTGTTTCGTAATAACAACATTTTCACAACCATCGACTCGACTCACTTTACCGTATAATTAATTTCCCATTAATTAATTATACTAGGATCTTGTCGATCAATATACGTTTTCAACCCTCGACTCGGCTCACTTTACAATATATTTATTTTCCCATTGAAACAAATATACTAGGATCTTGCCGGTTCGACATTTCATTTTACAACCCTCGACTCGGCTCACTTTACCATATATTTATTTTCCCATTGAAATAAATATACTAGGATCTTGCCGATTCGACATTTTATTTTACAACCATGTGCGAAACCTGCACAACTTGTGGCCTTTGTAAGGAGTAGCTAGCTCCTACAAATGATGAGCAATCCCTTGAGCCCCGTAACCAAACCAAGACTAATAATAATGCCCCGCTACAAGTCGTTTCTCGGAACCCAACGACTTAATTTCAGAATACGTGCACCCCTGGCATCCGTCGATGCATAATCGACGCTATCGATTAAGGGTGGGCCTCGTCAGGCACCAATAGTACTATCCAAATATTCCTTCGGTTTCATTTACCTGAATTAATGGTTACAGAAGAGAGGACTCAACCCCGAGTGGCGATCACTGCTCAAGTACTCATCACACCACTTATCACATTTTAATCTTTGAAAACCATTTCAACATGTGACAACATTTGACAAAACATATCTTTCCCCCAATTAAAACAGTAAAATGGGGCCGTGAAACTCACCTGAAGTATAGCGTGCAATCAAATAGCAGAGAATAGCAAGTCCGTGGTCAAGCACCTACGAACGTCCTAGACGTATAAGCCACTAAACCTATAGTGCATGTGCTTCGACAAGTTGTACACCCAACTCCCAAACCACGAATTAATCCAATTCCCCGTTTAATTAAACGTGTATCCTAGGTCGTTGGTGATGGATTACCCCTTTCTTACAAGTTACTTATATTCTCATTAATATTTCTTTAACTTGTATTATATTATCCTCGACTCGACTTTACTTAACGTATAATTATTTTCCCATTAAATAATTATACTTAAGATCGTGTCGTTCGATATAATATCTTTACCACTCGACACGACTCACTTTACCGTATATTTATTTTCCCATTCAAATAAATATACTAAGGTCTTGTCGTTCGATAATATACTTTTAACGCTCGACACGACTCACTTTACCGCATATTTATTTTCCCATTCAAATAAATATACTAAGGTTTTGTCGTTCGATGATATATATATATATATATATATATATATATATATTCATTGTTTTCTTCAGTCGACTAGACTCACCATACCGTATATTTACTTTCCTATTAAATAAATATACTAAGATTTCGTCGAGTCGACTATATATATATTCTCCTTGTTAAGTCCATACACTTGTTTAACTTTTAATCGTTAGATTATTCACGTTACTTTTCTCCCACGAATATTTTCCAACACTTAGGAATGTGTTATGTAATTTTTCACCCAAGTCATATATTTTAAATCCTTAAAAATATATTTATATTCATCTTGACGTAATGATACTTTTCTCGTCCGTCCGTTTTTACGTCTTAGTTCGTTAACACGTCCAAGTCCGATTACTTAACTTATATATATACATATAGTTAATTTTTCCCAAGTTTCCCAATATGTGTATTCTAGGAAAGTTATTCACTTCTTTAATTTCCTACACATATTACTTGGAAGTTTTACAAATACCTTTATGTTATTAATACAAGACTTGGCAACTTATGTATAAAAATGCTCCAACACTTTTATATTCCCATTTATATAAAAGTGTTCATTTTTATATAAGTTCTTCCAAGTTTTTAATTTGTCTAACATTTTTATAAAAACCTTTGTTTTTATATATCTCTATATGTTAGAAAATCTATATATTTATAAAACTCCATTTTATAAAAATACACTTTTATACAAGACACATATGTATATTTGCTAGTATTTACCAAATCTACCTTGGAAAGTTATTATTTTTACTTTTGACACCAAACATTCCATAGTTGCATTTTTAGACCCAAGTTTCTAAAATATCCATTTTAGTCCCTCAACTTTTAAAGTTACAACATTAGTCCCTTAACTTATAAAAGTTGCATTTTTCCATGCTAACTTTCAAGATTAGCATTTTCCTACTAAACTAGTATACTTTGATGATGTAATTTTTACAATACTAGTTTTCTAACAAAATTAACACTTTAACAAGTCTTAGTTGCTTATGGTAAGATGATTAAAACTAATTTTAAGTTCATTCAAGTTATATTAACAAGTTACGTTTGGATCACCATTTTCTTTAAGTATTTATGAACTTTAAAAAAAACTACAAGAATTACTTCACATATCCATCACCATTCGGCACACACACATACCCACTAAACACCATTTTTAGTCTTTAAAATCTTATGTTTTATCAAGAAAAGCTTATTCAAGTTCATCCCTTGTACAACTTGCGTTAAGCTAATAAACATAAACTTTTTAAAGATAAAACAAGATCAAGAATACTTACAACTAGCACAAGGCTAGGGAAGCTTTCAATGCTTGCTTTTGATGGTGATTAGTGTGTTCTTCCTATGTGTTTTAGCTCCTAGCTTGAAATACACCAAAGGGGTTTGGATGATGGATGCTTAGGAAGGAACTTGAGTGTTTAAGACATGAAAATGAAGTGTGGGTGTGGCTTGGTATCTCACGGCTCAAAGAAAGAAAAAGAAAGAGTTTGTGATTCAAGTGTTTAGCTTTGTGATTTATTATAACTCATATCATATCCTCCAAGATTCAATAGGATCCTCCACTAGATTTTTATCATATATAAAATAGATATGTGTGTGTGTAAGGTTGAAACTCACGGCCACAAAGACAAAGGAAAATGAGCTTTTGGTTCAAGTGTTGAGCTTGATATCTTTAATAAATTTTACATGATCATCTAGGATTCATATGATCTCTTATTAGATTCAATTTACATATAATATGGACGTATTTGTACTAGGCAAATCTTGGATGGATTTGGAGGGTGTTTTGGAAGATTTCTTGTAATCTTCTAGTACATGATCAAATCCTTATATTATATCATACCATGCTTCCATATCCATACTAGATTGCATGGTACAAAAGAAAAAAAAAATTAATCATGGGGGAGTGGAGGTGTAGGCCGGCTCTTGGCCATGGGGTGGGGTCCACTTTTGGCCAAATATTTGCTAAATATTAGTTAAGTTTAATCCTTTATCGTTCGGGTGTCGTTCGGGTATTTTTCGGACTTTAATCGCGTGTTATTTGGACATTATAATAGCCTCTAATAACCTTTAAACATAGCCTAGTTTAAGTGTTGGTTGATTAGTTAGGCTCTTGTTGGGTGAAATTATAAGTTATACGTGTACCGGGTGCGGTACGCGCACTTTATTCGTTATCGGGAGACTTGTATGGAATGTTTTCACTTATGATTTTGGAGTTCCAAAACACATTATATTTTGTGAAAATACCCTTTATTTTATATCCTGGGTGTTCGGGATCCTTTTCGTTTATTTAATTTTTACCGGGTAATCACCAACGTCCGTACCGGAAAAGTTTACTCGCACATGATCCCATCATGCTTCGTCATTAAACGTGTGCATTCCTATGCATCTTATGGGGAATTTGCTATTCTCTACGGCACTAGTTAAATTAATCCAATTAATTTAAACATGCACTTAAACCATTAATTACATATACTAATTACGTACGGAAACATATCGATTTTTTTTTTGCCGGATGTTACAACGCTGGATAATACAGCAGCAGCAATCACCTCAGTCTCTTTAGTGCGCGCGAATGATTGAGCAGCTGAATCGGCATGCCCAGTAATACTATCCTTGACATATGATTGACCCTTCGAAGGAGAAGAATACTTCGTAGCAACGCCGGAAGCTTCTCCAATTAACTCGGACCCAGCAGGAGGGTCATCTACACAGATCCTTTCACTTGCAAAACCATGCACAAATATTATCAAGACTACAAAAATGGATAGTTAGATGGAAAGGACAGGCAATCACACTTACTTAACGTTTTCTCCTTCAATTCTTTTAGCTGTTGTCTTTTGGCCAATAGCGCCTCTACCCCGGAAGTGTCCACAGCTTTCCTTTTCTTCAACTTCTTCTTCTCCACAACCACATTCTCCTGCGGCATAGCCATATTCAGAGGATTAGCATCTATGGGGTCTGAAGTATTCTCCCCTTGAGCAGGGGAAACGACTCCGGTACCCTCCATCGCCAGGGAAATCGAAGGACCAAGCGCATCACCCGGAACGGCTGGAGCAGGAATCAAAAAGTTAGCAATAGTTTGGCTAAGCACATCAAGCTCCATGGGCCCAAGAGCACGATCATGTTCAATAAGGTGAGAAGCACCTTCCGGATCCGACACATCGAAGTACTGCCAACGCTCCTGGTCCTCACGGCGGTATTCGTGGAAAACAGTGTTGTCCACCCATACCCGGCTCATGTCAAGGCAACCATGGCTCGCTCGGGAATGTTAGTGCATTCCGTTGGATTATTCGTTAGAGCAATATACAGCGGATCTCTCATACACAGCAGCAGCAGGACATGCATCAGCCAGTTTAGCTTTCGCCTCTAGGTACCTTATGGGCTCCTTCACCGGAACCACCCGATCATCAATATAAAATAACTTTTTCCTCCAATCCTTGTCCTTCACGCTTTGAGGGAAATTATCAATACAAGATAAGATACCCGAGCGACGGTCAAATGTGAAGTACTCCCCTTTGAATTTCAGTACATATAACGTACAAAATATTTCAAGACGGGGAGACATGCCAAGCCCCAAGGCACAAAATTCGAAATGACGAACCTTAATCAACACTAACGGGTGCAATTGGGAGATGTTTACCTCGTAATACGACAACAGATTGTAGACAAAATTAGTAGCCGGTAAGCGGAAATGGGAAAAGGTGAAAAACTCACCATACAGTGTCAATTTTCCCTCTTTCAGAGGAAAAGCAACATCTTCCTTCTCCGGAAGCACCAGATTCCATTTTGATGGGATTTGATACTCGTTGAGAAAGGATTTGAGTACCATTAACGACCAGCTGCAGTGAATCTCGGCAACACTCATGACTATGCGTGTGAAACTAGCTTGGGATGCCAATACAGGGTAGGTGACAATTTGGGAAAAAGGTAATGTTTGGGAGATAATTGTGATGACCTACCCTGGTAGAGCATTCTTATAATAACAAAAGAAAACGGTTCAAATTTCAAATTGAACCGCCGACAGTCATCACCCCTGTCAATCGGACTGTTCAAGAACGGCTGATGGGATGCCTGTGATGATTTCATGGCATGTGCATAGGTCATGCGGTACCAATCCCCATAAAGATTTACAAAGTGCCCCTTTTATTTTATTTTCCGTACGTATATATTTTTTACACTTTTTTTTTCATTTTTAGAGTCTAGTAATATTCACTAGCGCATATCACTAGACTGGGGGGACATGACGAGGTAAGGTCCAGTTAAGCTGAACTGGCCCACACCAACAGCACAAATAATGAACTCGGCCCAATAGGCCTGAGCCCATTAGGAATGGGCTAACTAACTTAAGTGATAATGATGAACGGTTACGGTTAATAGGCTATTCGATAAGGCTGAACAATCAAGCCGGTTTTTACGAATAACGAACGATAATGATTATCCCCTAACAAATCGGAACAACTACAACTACGAAGTAGGAAGCCTTGACTATATAAAGAGGCCCCAGGTAAACGTACGACTCATGCAAATTACTCTCAACATACTCCCACTATTGCAAACTGCTTAAAAGCCATACTAATTCTCACGCCAAAGGGTGGGTACAGAAAAACCCCCAATCCTGTGACGAGTCCTAACGGTGTTCTCTTTTGCAGATCAATAGGTTTAGTTCAGTTGGGCCGGAAGGATATCTCTGTCCTATCCAGAAGACTTGACCCCTCAGGTACTTGTTTCTTCATATAGCTAAAATCAATCATGAAAACGAGGGCGTCAACCCAATAGATCTGTAACATAAACAAAGGCTCTAGCCAAGAGTTAATGATTCAGAGGTGCAGGGAGTGTGTCAGCCCGAAGGGGACACTCGTGTTACGAAAAATTGTACCCACCGAGGCACTGACCTAAGGCCATCAAGTGTTCTATATTTCTATTCTAACTCATCATACAAGCATGTTAATACCCCGATTTGTAAAAACGTTCTAAAACATTTAAAGAAAATGGGCCGTGAAACTCACCTCAATGCAACAACTTGGGTAATTTCCTACTCCAAGTTACAATCCTTCACCTAATTACATCCCAATCCGTAGGGCCATTTAGTAACTATACTAAATCCAATCAAACTATTCACCAAACCACATCGACTTGGTTAAACCAAAAGCATTAAATTTTACTTATCCCTTACCCCATTAACCCATTGGTGACATGTGACGAACGGTTAAGTCTAGACATCACATGCTTCATTCAACATTTAATCACCTAACTCTTAGGTCCTTACTTACACTTTCATGGTTTCATATTAATATTGCACATCATATCTTAACTATTTATTCCAACATGCAAATCAATCATAAGCACAGAAAGAACACTAGAACGTGTTTACGCAGATTTCCACATCAAGCAACTCTCAATATATCATGTCAGCCTATCATTTTCCTATAGACTCTATTTAAATCATAGAACGTGCATAAAATCCATGTAACAAGACTATTTTGGCTGCTCTACTTTTGCTAGAACACATAAGCATAATATGCCTTAAAATCACGTTTTGGACGACTTTCATGACATAGTTTTGCACTGTAAGCGTCTATTATTAAGGTAAACATCTATTGTACTTTAATTAATGATTTTTATACTACATTTTACCCTCTCATAGTTATTTTACATCAGGCCTAAATGCATGAATCCTAAGTGCACAAAATTCACCGAAAACATGTATTTTCACGTGTCTTTTGCAAGTATACATAGGTTTTCGACTTAGGTCTTTCACATTTACTTCATCATGCTTTATTTTTCATCAAAATAAATCCTAAAAACCTGTTTCAAATCAGTTTTAGAATATTAGCTTTTGAGCCGAAAAACGAGTCCTGATCGTACATGACTAGTGGATCACACCTCACCAACTGCTTTGACGACCATCGCGCTTCGTCTCTGCAATAAACATTAGTTATATTAATTTGTATAAACAGTTATTATTAGTCATTGTTGCTTTTGTTGTGCAAGTTTCGTAACAATCTGTTATTTGATCCAGCTCCCTCCTGGCCGGGTATGACAGGTGATCTCATCCCTATGCCAGATAACCAAACAAAAGAAGCGCCAAAGGGTTGTTTAATCGAACGTTCAAAGTTCGTGGTTGCCTTTTTTCTCTATGGTTTCATATTATTGAATTAATGTTGAATTAAAAATTAAATATATTTTTATAGGGTTTTAAATTTGGTAAATCAGAAGTCGTTGAACCAAATTAAAATACCGAAGTTGCTTAACCTAATTTGTTGATGTCTTCACATATCCTAAAATAAGATGCCCATTTATTTTACCGTTTTCTAGTCTTATATACTCATAGCAACTTACGGTTATTTGTATTGTTAATTCGTAATTGTTTTTTTATATAGGAATTTTACCAATTTCTCAAAACCAAAAAACTATCTTCAAGTGAAAATGTGAAATTTCACCTAGTAATAGTCTGAGTCTTAGACATATCTCAACTCTTTTTATGACTAAATTATTTGACGTTCTAAATAAAACTAATGAAAATATAATTAAACATTTCTAAAAGATAAAATTACGTGGACAACAATTCTAAATGTAATATATCGTTGCTATTAATTATTTAATGAACTGTGTTATTTTTATCATTGTTTTCTTGTGACCCATTTTTAATCGATGCGTATCCCCCCTACCCCATAATTTTTTTTGTACCTGTCATTGTGTGTTGTGAGGGGCCATAATCGTATACGTAATTTAGCTTAACAACATGGACCACTGATGTAACTAATTCTAAAGTAAATTGAAGAAAACAAATATATTCTATAAGTATAATAACACAAATAGCAACTTAACGATTTATCACACAACGTTACCATAACCACTCCCACTGACTTTACAGTTAGAACCAAACCGTCGCGTGTCCTCAAACCGTCGTTTCCTTGTGTTTGCCATCATTTCACACGCTATATTACCTCACCAGCGCATTTACAAACCCAACCAATCAATTTCCAGTCCATAATACAGCGGCCGCAACGCAAGTTGTTTCAAAACACCAACGTTCTCGGTGTTGGTTCAGGCCCCAAATTAACACACACTCAACACACACTCAAATGTAAACTTAGATATGCACAAAGCTTGTTTATATTATAAAATGAGAAGGTACAAAACAAATGAAAGCTACTAGTGACTTTAAATAGCAAATAAACTAACAAACTTATACTAAAGAACAGGTCCACTTTAACGTTCATAAAAGATCCGTTGCCACTCCCTTTTACTCGGTACACGTTGACCCCTTAGCTTGAATAAGTCAACATTCAACTAATAGCCATGCAACTCACGTGAAACATACCAAGACTTTGACATGTGAGCAAACAAACCATAACACAAATCCTGCTGACCCATAACTCGAATAAACCCGAACAATCAAGATTAAACCCAACATTCACCCCTTAATCTTGATTCGTTTCTTCTTTCTTGCTTGCTCCTCTTGCTCTCCGATCGATCACATTTGCCCGATTGCTTGCTACTCATTCTTCTTTCGCTTTTGTTTGAACCACACAGATTCCTTGCTCGTTTCTTGGCTCAACGCAAGTGTTTTCTTGCTTAATCTGTTGACACCAACTCGACTTGCTCTTGTGTCTTGCTTCACCTCACTTCTTAATATTCAACAGGAACTGTAGCTTTCTGACTAAACTATATATAGTCTTGCTTCATCATGCTTTGACAAGTTGTACAATACAACTAAATTAGAATTGCAATTTTTTCCTTTGCCATCTGGTACAACCACCAATCCTTTCCTTCAAGTGACCTCCTTTTTCTATTATTTTTCTTTTGGTACACTAATCCTCCACCAAAAATTCTCTTGTTTGACTTTTCAACCAACAAAGTCCAAACAACTCTATCTCTTTATCCTCTGCACTCACAGTTCCTTTGAAGTCCCACCACACAAGTTTTTTCTTTCTTTTTCTTGATTCACACAGAATTTAACCTCTCTTTCTTGTGACACACATCTCGATCCAGCTTCTACACAAACAGATTGTTCTCGAACCACACCTATGAATCACATAGATTCATATCCTCTTTTAGTTCACACAACCGTTTACAGAGAATGCTCTGTACGTCTCACTCTTTTTGGATCTCCTCTTTGCAATAGATTAACACATAATCTTCTTATGAATCAATTCACACTAAACCATCTTCAATCACACATCTGGTCATACAAGCCTTACTAGGATCACACAGCTCCTCAAGTTTGACTTCTCTTTATCTAGACGACACCACACAAGTCGTTTTCTTCTTTATCAAAATCTTCGGGGCTACCCACACACACTTGCAGGTTAGTCTTTGATCACACAGATCTGAGTTTTTCAGCCTCACGCAGAACTCTTACTTTATCACACAGATCACCACAGGATTTTCGATCGCCTTCACACATATGCGCACACAGGCACACAACTGCTCTTTTTCCGATCACATAGAAACATTTTCGTCTGGATTTCACAAAGAACATTTTCAAACGTCTCATCGCCTTCTTCACTTGAATAAGCTTCACACAGATCGCCTCTTATTTTTCTCCACCGGCTCACACAGGGCTATGTGTTCGGTTCACTCCGAACCATTCCCCGATCACTAAGATCTTTTCCTTCAATCACATAGATATTCTCTACTCTTCCGGGTTCACTTAGAACGCTTTTAATTCTTGATACTACCTCCACACGGCTCACTCAGAACCGTTCCATGACCACATAGATTGTCCTTTTCTTGTCACTTCTGGGTCACTCATACGAGCCGTATTTGGCTCACTAAGAACTGTGTTCGGTTCACACAGAACCTCCGCTACTCTCTCTGTTTTTTTTTCGGTTACTTCTTTCTTCTCATTCTCGCAGTTTAGAGGGCTGCTCCCCCTTCTCTAATACTCGACTCTCAAACCGGCCTCTCGGTTTTTACCCGCTCTGATACCAAATGTTGGTTCAGGCCCCAAATTAACACACACTCAACACACACTCAAATGTAAACTTAGATATGCACAAAGCTTGTTTATATTATAAAATGAGAAGGTACAAAACAAATGAAAGCTACTAGTGACTTTAAATAGCAAATAAACTAACAAACTTATACTAAAGAACAGGTCCACTTTAACGTTCATAAAAGATCCGTTGCCACTCCCTTTTACTCGGTACACGTTGACCCCTTAGCTTGAATAAGTCAACATTCAACTAATAGCCATGCAACTCACGTGAAACATACCAAGACTTTGACATGTGAGCAAACAAACCATAACACAAATCCTGCTGACCCATAACTCGAATAAACCCGAACAATCAAGATTAAACCCAACACTCGGTACCGGTTTGGCCGCAGATCTTCGACTTCTGCACCGTCACAGTCCAACAAGAAGACATGAATGCATATGGATGTAGTGACGCATGGGGTTTGAGATGCATTATGGGCGAACGGTCGAACAGTGCATAACACGACGGCGCAGCCGTGGTTCATATACACAGGAGGATAGAGATTATGGAAGAGCTTACTACATATTATATTTATGAAGAGAGAATATAAGGATCCCATGTTTTGTTGCTTACTGTGGGTAATTTGTATGGTTTGGTATATGAAACATTATTACTGCTACTTGAATTAAAAAGGCTCCGGTTATTTAGACAACTAGGGTTTTTATTTGCACAACCCCTCCACGGGTCGTTGAGGCCTGGACGGCCCGTGGAGGGCCAAACAGGCAAAAGGACGGGTCTTCCAGGCCCAGACGGCCCGTCTAAAAGCTTAAACCCTAAAACAGACGGCCCGTTGGGGCCTCGACGACCCGTGGACTAGCATCCAAATCCAAAACAATCATTGGTAATCATTGGCAATGATTAGGTGATGATTATTTGGTTTTTTATAAGTGTAGTGTGGATGTTTAAAATGAGTTTGAATGTTTGATTTTTATAAATGTTTGGTTTTTTATAAATGTTATTTTTTTATTTGTATAATATGATCTTTTTTATATAATTGTGTATATGAATATAAACGAATGTCGTTTATGTTGCCGAACTAAACAAAACCCAAGATACGAACAATAAAGCATAAATAAGCATAATATTCCAAAAATTTACATAAAACTAAGAGTTCAAATGTACAACCAAGAATATAACCCACCCGTCTAACCCGACCCACCCGGCTGATCCGACCCACCCGGCTGATCCGACCCACCCGGCTGACTGGTGGACGCCCCACCATGCTGACTGCTGGACGCCCAACCCGGAAGTGGACGCGGCTCCAAACCAGCTTCCCGTCGTCTCTCATTCTCGCTCTCTAACAGCCACCGCATGTCAACTCCCATCGTCTGCACATCAGCCCGCAACGACCCCAACTGATCCAGGATCTGCTGAAGTACCTGGGTCGTGCTATCATGCAACCTGACAGCATGATAAACGCGGGCAGGACGCTGTCGCTCATCAACGGGAACATCTGGCATCTCTACATCCACCGGTGGGTCGCCGTCGGCAACGTGTGACATCTGGACCTCAGGGGCATTCGGCCCATCGAGATGTACCAGCGGCTGTGGCACAAAATGCTCGCCACGGTCGCCAGCATCACCGAAAGCACGCTGGTAATAAGCGGGTGGGTTGCTGCGCGGGACCCGTGCTGCCACCCTCATCTGCTGCATAGTCCGAATATTTAACGGCCTGAAATGCAAAACAACAATAATAATATTAAATAATAATATATAAAATTAAATAATAATAATAAATAATAATAATAATATTAAATAATAATATATAATAATAATCTTACTTGGGCCTCATCGGAGCTGATAAATTGTTCTCCTCAACATGCGTCCACAAATCGCCCGGGCAAAGACGCAGCGCGATGGCGGTGACGATCCCACCAATCGGAATAGCCCCCGCCGGGTTCCTATGAGGGTAGGTAGCGATGTACTCGGCAAAGCACCTGTGTAGCGCAACCGGCCTACCCCTCAAGATGCAGTAAAGGTAGAAAAGGTCAATCTGCTGGACCCTTTCGTTACAGTTACACCGTCCAGCAATCGACCAGGTAACCAAACGGTGTATGTAACGGATCACAGGGTCCCGGATGTTGCTAGCCCTATCCATCCTGCACAGAATAATAATAACATTATAAAAATTTCGGCAGAGTTTCCTCTGTTTTTGTACGAACCAGACAACACAAGTCGTCTACAAAATCCAAAAACAAACAACCTAAACTAACTAAATAACAATAATAATTAACTAACTAAGCGAACTAAATAACAATAATAATAACTAACTAAATGAACTAAATAACAATAATAATAACGAACTAAATGAACTAAACAACCTAAAGCGTGACCCTCAGCATGTATAAAAGGGTCGTGGTTATGATGCGCGTGTTTAACCTCCAACTTCCAACCCTCTTTGCGTAGCCTGCCTATTAACATAAATGGACAGTTAATCTTTTTGCTACCCATAGACCTTACTGTGGCTGTAGTATGGTATTCGCCAGCACGGTCGCATCTCAGGTCTATCCTAATTTTTCTTGCATTATTTCCACTGCCTTTTGAAACAGAACGTCCTGTCACTAGGACGTAACCGCTAGCAAGGGCTCTATCGTAAGCCCATTGTTTCATCTCTTCAACAGACCCGAATACCTGAAAATTTATACAAGAGTCTAGTCTAAATTCATACTACTCTAAATTATATACTACTGTAAATATATACTAGTTCAATCCAGCAAACCCTAAAACGCGTAAAGATATACTAGTGTAAATAAATAAACGCACCTGCTCGGTTTCATACGAAACATCCGGGTTAGGTTCAACTTTTATGTTAACATCTTCATAAGCATCTTCCTGGTTGTCATCATTCGGGTTAGAGCCGTTATAATGTTCCTCTAAGTCCTTAGCACGATTCCCGCGCGAATGGTAACTCCCGTACGTGTACTGCGGGTAGCTTGGTGGCACGGAAAATGACTCCTGTTCCTTTACATATTCCTCGTTGAGATCGGGCAGCATGTTCCCGTCATTACCACGAACCCCGGATTTAACCTCCTCTTCACCAACTTGAACCCCGGGTTCATACCCTACGCTTTCAGAGACGTAAGACTCGTTCTCAGACAGGTCAACGGTTGAAAAGCTTTGTAAATATGTCATCGTGAGACCGGAAGTCGAAATGGGTCGAGGGTTTTGGTGGTGGTGATGTTTTAAGGTTTGGTTCAAATGGGGAAGAAGCTGATCGTGTAATGGTTAAATCTAGAAATCTCAACGGGCCGTCGAGGCCTCGATGGGCCGTCTAGGGATTAAATGCCCTAACCTAACACATTTCTACGGGCCGTCGGGGCCTGGACGGCCCGTCCTAATGTACCTTTTCAGACTTTTCAGTCTGAACTGCCTGCTTTTGCAGGAGTTCAGACTGATCACCTCGTACATCGTACTTCTACGGGCCGTCTGGGCCTCGACGGCCCGTCGTTTTTGTCTTTTCTGTGAAAAACGGCCCATCAAGGCCTGGACGACCCGTCCTGAAACCCTAATTTTTCTTTACGGCCCATCTAGGCCTCGACGACCCGTCCTGAGGTTGTTTAGGGTTTTTTCTTGGTTGTGTAAATAATTGCTAAATCCAATTTTAATTTATATTTACAGATGCATTGATAAACGTTGTGCTTCAATCTAAAATATCTTTTTAAAATTAAACTATTTGCTTTAAACAGTTGGTAAGGTTTGGTCTATAATATTTAATTTGTATGCATCATCTCCCGGTTGTGATATTTCTCATGCAATTAATTCACTTAATTTCATTTTAACGTTTAGATATTTTGTATTTTACTATTTATCTACTATTTTTTTATGAAAATTTAGAAGACAAAACTAATTAAATAAATAAAAACATTTTTAAACTTTATGGTATTCTAGAAATCTAATGTGATTAACTATATGTTGTAAAGACTTTATGGTATTTAAGTAGTCATAATAGTTAATAGTTAATAGTTAATATAATACATATAGTATGTATTAAACATAACATTTGTCATGCAACTGTTTGTTGAATATGTACGTTGGTTGGATATGTATGTTTTCATGGTTGTGTCTAATATAATCTTTGAATGATACTATGGATGAGTTTTTCCCTATTCTATTATGTTTGTATGTTATGCAAACACATATAGTATTTTAAACCTAATTTATTTTCTTCATTTTTTAATTGCTAAACACTTTAGTAGTCAACATCCAGCCGCAACCCGTCGCAACGCGTAGGTAGCGTCAACTCGTTATGCATAAATAGGAAGTTTGTTAATATAGAACATTATTTAGGATTTTATCTAATTTCATAAATTTCACTTTTGGTCCTTGCACTATTAACTCACTTTACATGCTTTATGTTCTAACTTTCAATTTTGTCATCACCCCCTCAACTTTTAAAGTTTGTGTTTTTACCCCTAAAACTATTATTGAATGTTTGTGATCTAGGTACATGCCGGTATAGATTCGAATTTGTCTACGTATCGAGTTAGGTCAAATATAATATGTTTTCATTCGACAGTATATATTAGATTTAGTCTATGTTTCGACCCTGCAAAAACGCGCTATAAGTAAAATTTCAACCATTGATATGACCTGTCTTTTGATTATACGTGTCAGTTTTCTCTTTATATACATTTTTTTGCTTTTTTTAGTATGTTTCCTATATATGAGTCGGGTCACATATACATATAGATACATTATGACTATAGAGTATATATTCAATTACTTTAGGTTTCAATCCAACCGCAATACTATTGAGTTAAATCGAATATGTCAAGAAGCGTGTTTCATATGGTTAACGCATCATATAATGCTTGTACTTATACATTCCGTGTCTGCAATGTACCCGTGCCACAATGTGCTTGGATCCAACGAGAGTCAGAAAGAGAGAGGTGGTGGAGTGGTGGTGGTGTAAGTGAAACTTGTATCAATCAAAGCTCTTAGCAACACCTAATATACAAGAAGTTTAAGCTCCACATTTGATAGAATTAGGAAAAGCACAAAATTAGCAATTGACTTTGGTGTTTTACCAAAATAGTCACCTCCCACATCTTTGGAGAGACGCTTCATGGTTTTCGAGTCTTCCGAAGCGTCTCTCGTGAGGCTTCCACTGAGGATATGCGACACGTGTGAAGCCTCTAACCCTAAAATCCCAACGGATATGCGACACGTGTGAAGCCTCTCATCCGTCTTTGAAGGCTTTTGTCTAGTTAGTTCGTGAAGATGTAATAAGCTAGCTCTTATTGTAAAAACCCAGTGAAGCTCAAATAAAAGCCCACGTTGATGCATATATATAAGTATATGATGCATGGGATTTTAGGGTTAGAGGTTTCATTGTGGTGTGTGCATTGTGTGCGAAATAGAGAGAGATCGAGATAGAGAGTTAGAGCCATGAGTTCTTATACACGCTCAGGACTCTTCGATTCCTAGCAGGAGTACAAGTTTGGTGTAGTTCTTATTCATTGTTATCTATGATTCGATTAATAAGAAAAGTATTTAAGTAATCTCGTGTTTATGTTCTTTGATTTATATTGGCGAGTACAAGACATTCCGCATCTTGTGTTCGATTGTTCGTTGTGAAGATCCTCAAGGACAGAGACCTACAGACGCCATTGAACCCTCTTAGCCTTCCTTGAAACATCTTTGTAAGAATATTTTTTATAAAATTATTTTTAACATTTTAACTCACTGTTGTAATTTTAGATTTCAGAAAAATTATTTTTAATTATTCTTTAGGCATTCTAAAATATTTATTTCACTGTTAATCATGAAAATTAAAAATAAAAATAAGATTAAATGATACAAGGCATGATATAATAACTAATATAAAAGTAAATTTTATAAAAGTAATAAAATCTATTAAAAAATAACTTATATAAAAAAATTGAACCAATAAAATAAATTAGAGTTTTGAAAGTATAAATATTCTGAGTTAAATAAAATAAACTTTTTAATGTATTTAAATGATAGAAATGTCATAAATCGGGTTTAAATAGAACAAAAATAAAAATATAACTTTTATGGAAAATAGTATAAATTTATTTATGAAATAGTCAAATAATTTTATAGAATATTTACTGCTTATAAAATAATTTTATAAAAATTACTTCCAAAGAGGCTTCAAAGAAGGCTTCTGAGGCTTCAAAGACGTTAATTGGGAGGCTTTAGAAACGCTTGAAAGGCTTCAGAGACGCTTGAGAAGGGAGGCTTTACACGTGTCAAATATCGGTTGGGTCACAGTGGAAGCGTCGTAAAACATGAGGCATCTCTCCACACATGTGAAAGATGGCTAATTTAATAAAACACCAAAGTCAATGACTAGTTTAATGATTTTCTCTTAAAAAAAATTGCCATTATAAAAATGTGTAAAACTTGTACCATGTACTTGCTTTCTTGTATAAGAAATTTATGATAAGTCAAAACATGTACAAAAAAATTATGAACAATCAGTACAAAGAAAAATTGAATTGTATTTATGTAAGGAGGACCATAGTTGTTAATTAATGTAGGGTAAAAATAACATTGTAAAATATTAAAATAAAATGCTTTTATTTTGCAAGTTTTGTAGCTATAGAGTATACGCTTTTCCAGTGAATTGGTATGCATTAGAAAAACGGAACAAAAAATTTACAAAATAATCAAACACGTGAACTTGACCGTTTCTGGCTCTAGCTTCCTTGGTCAACACATGCAACGTCGCCCTCCACCATTCAAAAAAATACAAAAATCTTGAAGTCAAACATTAAATTCACCAAGTTCCAACTCACACATTCTGTCTATATATAACTAGATAGATTGTTTACTAAACATATTCATTCAAGCCATCACATAAACGTCTTCTAAAAACATTCAAGTAACAAGCTTAATATATATAAGCATCGATCTCAGTTTCTATATAATAATATTGTAAGATGGTTTTCAAGAATACATGCACCCTTTTCTTTTTTCTTGTTATGGTGATTGCTATTGTAAGCCTGCATGAAGTTGAAGGTAGAGTCTTGTCTGAGGACTTTGCTGGTGCCAACCATCTTGCTACATACTCAACCGTGTTCGAAAAGACCAAGAGTGGTATGTCGTTTTGGCTCCAACGACTTGCATCTGGTCCAAGCCCGAAAGGACCTGGTCATTAGTATGGTTAGTTAGATGTAATGTAGATCAGTGATTGTGCTGGTCAAGTGATGCACACAAAAGAACATATTCGTTAATTCTTTTATTTGTTTTTTCAGTTGTACATCTATAAAGTGTAAAACAATATTCGGGTTATATGTATCACTTTCTTTTCATATTTGTTGAGAATTATAATATCTTACTTTTTGAACGTGACGTTACTAGCTAGATACTTGATTTACTCTTTTCACGTCTTTTTAATGAAAATATAATTTATTGTATGGGTTCTAGTGTGAACACCGAATGAAATAAACGAAATACTTAACATCTATATAAGTGTTGTAACTAATCTTCGAATGAAGCTGTTGCGGAACTTTTTCACTTGTTGGAAGACATTTTTGATTTTCAGTTGACAGGAGGAAGTGATAGGTGGACTTGGACAGCGGATAACAGTGGAGTTTTTTCAGTTAGTTCAGCCAAACAGATTCTGTATGATGACTTGCAGATTACAGTTCCTCGGCCAAAGTATGACTGGACAGGGTGGGTTCCTCTCAAGTGTAAGATCATGATTTGGAGAGCTCTTAGGGATCGCCTGCCAACGCGAGTGGAGCTAGCCAGAAGAGGCGTTCAGCTGCCGAGCAACGATTGCGTTTTCTGCCATTCAGCTGTTGAAACGGCATTACATTTATTTACCGGTTGTTGTTTTTCTGTGGAGATTTGGAACAGAATCAGCGCGTGGTGCAAGTTAACTCCATTCTTTGCTTTTGATGTTCAAGATGTGATAGGCTATGTGGATGCTCAAAGGCTGCCGAAGTCCAAGACAAACATTCTTAAAGGGATCGTTTTCACAGCGATGTGGTTGATTTGGTTGGAAAGGAATAACCGCTGTTTTAACAAAAAGATTCGAAGACCGGTTGAACTTATGGAGAGTATTAAAGCGACTTCGTTTTTTTGGTTTAGACATAGAACTAGAATTAAAAATGTCGATTGGAGTCTATGGTGTAATAATCCTTTGGATTTGATGTAAGTCGCTTGTTTTGCCCGGGGGTCCTTGCTTTGAGGACTCTCGTGGTTTTGTGAATGAACCATTTTCTTACAAAAAAAAAAAAAAAAAAACTAATAAATCCAAAGTAACCGAGTAAGATAACTGAACTCACTAAGGTAATTAAAAATCTGGAGTACATAACAAAATATAATTGAACATGATAAACACTAACAAATCTAAACATTTTAATAGTGAGATGATAAGTTCTTACTGATCTTGGTTAAATTTACACACCACAAAAAAGAAATAATAATAATTGATAAGCATTTTACAAACGAATACTTTAGTAAACATTACTAGAATCTACATCAAAGATGTAAATATCCTTGGATAACTTAAAGATGTAATGCAATGGCGAAGCTTGAACTTTTAAATGGTGGAGGCCGATAATTACGAGACCAATTTTTTTTTATCAAATCGGTGGGGGCCAGACTAAAAAAATATAATTTTGTGGATAAAACCAAAAAACTTTACCCTCCTAAGCCAAAAATCAGTAGAGGCCACAGCACCTCTGTTCCTCACTAAGCTTCACCAGTGATCTCATGAGATCATCCATTGAACTGATCTGATCACTTGACACACATGTTAAACCAAGTTTTTAGTTTATGCTACTCATAAATAAAACTTCTAAGCACTCTCTTAGATATAAAAAAAATCTTTTAAAATTGTCTCAGAAATCTATCGATGATAACTATTAATAAATAAATAAGCCACTTACGTTATAGCCTAGTGGTAGAGAGAAAATCCTCTCTTGAGTGAGGTTGGGAGTTCAATTCTAACGGTGTACAAATAATAAATAAAAAATAGTATCTCACAGTTAATAAATCAAGTCGTACTCAGCTTTGCTATTATTACTCTTTTCTACGTTAGATGTGCGTTAACTAGAGTTGTATCTAATTATCCAAAACATGATTCATATCTTTCCCAAATGTGATAGATGATCTAATGAACTTTAAATTAACGGTTGGCCTAATGATTAACAACATTTGTTGGTACATCTTTTCCGTTTTCTTTGTTAGTATGTTTCACCTGGTATTGAGTTTTTTTTTCTTTTAAATTTTCTAAATATGTTTCCTATTTTGGCCAAAAGTTGTTTAGCATTGTGCTAAGAGCCTAAGATTCGACTTTCTACTCAATCTTCTCACCGTGATGCATCTGATAACGAAGAAAAATTGCAATTTGTTTGACAAGAGGCGAACATGTTTTGACTTCCATGTAACTAATTTAATTTATGTGTTCAATATATGTATATTTCTTTTGTTTCTATTCATGCATGTATTACAAAAGGGGTGATTTCTTCTTATAAACCTTTAGATGACAACCACATGGTAAGAGTACGCTTGAATTTAGTTGATTCTCATACATAGATAAACACACACGTGTGTATAACTTTTCTGTTAATTATGTTTTATGCTATTTCAATTCATCATACTTTAAAGTTTGTAGGAATTTCATTTGTTACATCCTATTTAACACGGGCTATAATTTAGTATGTATAAAACAAAAACCATCGTTCCCACATTCAGACACTAAATAAACAAACAAGGGTTACTTAAATTACAAAAGTACATGGACACACTATTAAAATTTTATTTGTTAAATGTGATTATGGTATATAAGTGAAACTATGAATAAAGAAAACATTAGTTCAGACATTCTATGTATTTCAGTATGATATAAATCACATAAAATAGAAGAGCCAATGATGTTGTATCCTAGTGGTTGTAATGGAGGTGGAAAAGTTTACCCACTTTGTGGGGTTCCTACCCTGGGAGGTCACAGGTTCGAAACCCACTCAGATTATGGTTATTCTGAAATGAGGGGCTTCGTTATGGGTGGTACCGTTGGCCGTTCAAAAAAAAACATGAAATAGAAGAAGGATCACTTATGTGTAGCTTTGGCATTTCAAATTTTCATCGATAGCTTTCTGCATCGTGTTTAAGATCACTCTCAGATTAAACTACTTCCTCTGTATATGAAATCAATAATCAGATCAGACCAAAAGCATATGCAAAACACGGATGTTCTTTTATGTTAAATATAATTTTTTAGATCACGTGTTTAAGCAGACAAAATGATTCTTTTATCTAGGGAACGAACGTGTACAATGGTAGGGTAAAACGTCGCAACCTATATATTGTGAAAGGTTATGACATTTGGGTTGAAAACTACAATAGTCTCATCACTAGTGCTTCTGTAGGAGAGAATTGTTACTGATTAGTATTTGTTCCTACTAAAGTACTTTTTTCTACTAGTGGCTACTTGCTAGTGCTACTAAACTAAGTTCTTACTACTTTTGTTACCACCGATGATATATTTAGCAACTTGCTACTTATTGATCGATGATTAGTATCACATCATTAGAGGTATCACTTAATTAGTTTTTTAATAGAGTTTATGTCTCTAGTTAATTGTATTATTATGCAAGACTTTTTACCACCTATGAGTTTTGAAGAGATCTTAGAGAAGATGTGGTCACTTGAAGATCCATTAATCATTTTGAAGACTTATTTGTTGGGTAACTACATAGAGTGGAGCACTGTTTACACACTATAACTTTAACCGGTGTAACTTCGGGTGTACGACCTTCTTCGGCAGTACTTATTGCTTTGGCTGTTGTACCATGGGAGATGCAGAATCTATTTTAGGGGAAGCTTGTTGAACATGTGTCTCAACCACAACTGTGTTAACATATGTTTGTTCATTCTTGCAACCAAGAAACATCATTAAAAAAGACGCAGTTCAGAGTTCTCGTTAAAGACGAAGTGAAAATCGTACAAGAAGATGGGTTCAAGCTCTTGTTGAAAACTACGTGTTGCAGGGACGAAGTATATATGAGGCCAGGGGTGACCCTGGCCCCCCTGTTTTTTGACGCAGTAGTGGAAATTTGCGATTTTCATAGGTAAATTAAGTCCGGCTTGACTCCGGCCCCCGCCAATTTTCAACTGCTGATTGAAAAAAATTGAGTTCGGCCCCCGCCGATTCCGAAACCAAGCTTCGCCACTGACGGGTTGAATCATTTGCTTACTTAGAATCGTACAAGAAGATGGGTTCAAGCATCTTTATTATTTTTATAATATGATTTTAATATAAAAAGTAACACATGCTCTACATTTGCTAGTGATTATGAGTCACTTATGAAGATCATTAAAGTGTAGACATCTACCGAACGTAGTTGTATAGTTCCAATTTTAAGCTAATTAATGCTAGATCCTCCAGTTTCTCATTAGGGATCTACAGTTGTTTTTTTCTTTTAACAATTGTTCCAGCTTGACACCAAAAGCTTTTTGTGATTATGATCGGGCTTGTTGTCCTAACCCTAGACGGTTTGTGTGTAGTTTAGTTTGTATTGGTTGGTGGTGTGTTGGGAGAGCAAGAGAGGGAATGAAAAGGTTGAACCCTAGTTTTTGAAGTTCTGATTTTGATTTTGAATTAAGTTGTGTTGGCGTCCAAATATGATTATAGGAAAATACCAAAGTCCAAATACTAATACCACAATAACTACTTAATATTTATTTTTCATATTTTTAATATAAACTTGGATAATTCGTGGATTATTCGGATATCCTAATTATCCGAAATTTTTTAAAATCCACATTCGAATCCAGAAACGGATGTTTTTGGGTTCAGACTCTTGAATAATTCAGATTCAGTTTTTTTTTCTTTTGCACACCTCTAAACCAATTAGTCTACTTTTTAGGCGTGACGGCTTAATATACGAAATAATTGTAGAAGATGGCAGCTAGAGATGAGATACTTGATCATAACGTCTATATAAGTGTTTTCTATTTCCAAATGAATCAACGACTTAAACTTGATATCATCAAACATCACGAGTGAAACTGAACTTTCTACCGTTAGCCGGGTCGTCACCAATGTTTAATAGAATAATTTACCACCAGGTGATACGGGACTACAAAAATTCCCAATAAATCTCCAACAATATTCATACCTCGATATCATATTTCTAATTATCGCCAAACAAAATCTAACACAAAATATCTAATCATAACCATAGTTATTATACTGTTCGTTTAGACATTACTGATTTCGATTTCGACGGAAACAAGTGAGGATACTTCAGTTTCATTTGGTCTTCTCTTTCCCATGTGAACTCGGGTCCAAGTTTAGAATTCCATCTAACCTTGACCAATTTAATATTACTCCTTTAACTTTTGGACTTTCCAATCCGTGACTTCGACATGTTCTTCAACAAAACGCAATCTGTTATCAACTTTTACTTCCCTTGGCGGAATGACTAGCGTCTCATCTGATAGATATTTCTTCAAATTACAAATGTGAAACGCATCCTGAACTCCTAACAATTTTTGTGGTAACTTAAGTCGATATGCAACGGGGCCTACCCTTGCTACGATCTCAAAGGGTCCAATGTAGTGGGGGCTAAGCTTCCCTTGATTACCAATCCTAATGACACCTTTCCAAGGCGAGACTTTTAACATAACTCTGTCTCCCACTTGGAATTCCAAAGGCTTTCTCCTATTATCCGCATAACTCTTTTGTCTATCCCTTGCTGCTTTCAATCTATCTCTTATCTAGAAGATTTTATCTGTAGTCTCCTGGATTATCTCTGGACCGGTCAAACGTTTATCACCCATCTCGGCCCAACAAAGAGGTGAACGACACTTTCTACCATACAGGGCTTCGAATGGTGCTGCATCGATACTGGAGTGATAGCTATTATTGTAGGAAAACTCAACCAAAGGAAGGTGAGCATCCCAATTTCCTCCAAAATCAATCGCACATGCTCTTAACAAATCTTCAATCGTTTGTATAGTCCTTTCGCTTTGACCATCAGTCTGTGGATGATAAGCGGTGCTCATATCCAATCGTGTTCCTAATGTGTCGTGTAGTGATTGTCAAATCCTTGATACGAATCGACCATCGCGATCGGAGATAATCGATATTGGAACACCATGCCTGGAGACAACTTCTTCAAGATAAATACGGGTTAACTTCTCAATAGAATAAGTTCCTTTGATCAGTAGGAAATGTGCGCACTTAGTTAATCGATCGACGATCACCCAGATAACATCATGCCCACTTGATGTTCGGGGTAATTTCATAACAAAATCCATAGCAATACATTCCCTTTCCATTGAGGAATTTCTGGTTGCTGAAGTAATCCAGATGGCTTTCATATTCGGCTTTAACTTTCACGCAGGTTAAACATTTACCAAGATAAACCGCTATCTCAGCCT
This sequence comes from Ambrosia x helenae, assembly GCA_030844895.1. Classification (NCBI taxonomy): domain Eukaryota; kingdom Viridiplantae; phylum Streptophyta; class Magnoliopsida; order Asterales; family Asteraceae; genus Ambrosia; species Ambrosia x helenae. Next base: position 87,277 of record JAUTDX010000634.1, read on the forward strand.
TCATGTTCGGCCACCAATAATGCTCCTTTAAGTCTTTATACATCTTGTCAGAACCGGGGTGTATCGAGTACTTAGATTTATGGGCTTCATCCATAACTAACTCACGCATACCACCCTTATGTAGTACCCAAACAAAATCCATAAAGTACATTACTCCATCGTCTTTTGGATTCACATCTTTAATCATCTTGAATAGACACTCTTTCTTCAGATTATCTTCCTTCAAAGCTTCTTGTTGCGCTTCTTTGATTTGAGCTATAAGACTCGTTTGGATTGTCAAACCTAGTGCATGAACACATAACGGTTTAACTCTCTTTTTTCTGCTCAAAGCATCCGCCACATTATTTGATTTTACAGGATGATAATGAATCTCACAATCATAGTCGTTGAGTAATTCAACCCATCTTCGCTGCCTCATATTGAGCTCCTTTTGGTCAAAAATATGTTGAATACTTTTACGGTCTGTAAAAATTGAACATTTAGTACCGTAAAGATAATGTCTCCAAATCTTGAGCGCAGAGATCACGGCTCCTAACTCCAAGTCGTGCGTCGTATAATACTTCTCATGCACTTTTAGCTGTCTTGATGCATATGCTATGACTTTATCGTTTTGCATCAATAGACAACCTAAACCTTCGTGCGAAGCATCACAATATACTACCAAACCATCATTTCCATCAGGAAGAGACAATATTGGCGCGCTACACAACTTTTGCTTTAAAAGCTGAAGCGCTTCCTCTTGTTTTTCCATCCATTCAAACTTGGGGTCTTTTTGGGTCAACAGCATCAAAGGTTGTGCTATCTTGGAGAAATTACCTATACACCAACAGTAATATCCCGCTAAACCCACGAATTGACATATCTCTGTAGGAGATTTAGGTGTATCCCATTCTTTAATTGCTTCAATGTTAGCTGGATCCACCTGTACGCCCTTCTCGTTAATGATATGACCCAAGAAATGAACTTCTCGCATCCAAAACTCGCACTTCGAGAACTTTGCATACAACTTCTCACTTCTCAGCAACTCTAAAATAAGTCTCAAGTGTTATTCATGATCCTCCTTAGTTTGTGAATGGATAAATATATCGTCAGTGAATACTATAACAAACTTATCCAAATAAGGTTTACAAACTCTATTCATGAGATCCATAAACACTGTCGGTGCGTTCGTCAAACCAAACGACATAACTAGAAACTCATAATGGCCGTATCGCGTCCTGGACGCGGTCTTTGGAATATCTTCTTTTACAATCTTCAATTGATGATAACCTGATCTAAGGTCAATCCTCGAGTAGAAGCTCGATTCCTTCAACTAATCAAATAAATCATCGATTCTGGGCAATAAGTATCGATTCTTAATAGTGAGTTTGTTCAACTCCCTATAATCAATACACATTCTAAAGGTTCCGTCTTTCTTCATGACAAACAACACGGGTGCTCCCCAAGGAGAATAACTTGGTCTGATGAAACCTTTATCCAACAATTCTTGCAAGCAGTTTGAAAGCTCTTGGATTTCTAAAGGAGCTAATCAATAAGGGGACTTAGCGACTGGTGCGGCACCTGATACAAGATCTATTCGAAACTCCAATTGCCTTGAAGACGGCAATCCGGGCAAATCCTCTGGAAAGACTTAAGGGTATTCCTTAACTACAGGAATGTCCTCAAGTTTCTTTTCCTCAACCTTAGTGTTGACAACACTTGCTAAGAATGCCGGGTAACCTTTCCGCATAAACTTTTGCTCCTTCATTACATTGATCAACTTCAAAGACTTCTTCTCAGATTCACCTCGCACAATCAAAATCTCATTGTCCGAAACCGGAATACAGACCAACTTCTCGCGACTAACCACTTCCGCTCGATTCTTGGATAACCAATCTATTCCTATAACAACATCGACACTTCCGCTGACTCTCAAGTTGCAAAGTACAACCTTAATTATCTTGTGGGCTTCTATCACTCTACTATTTTCCAATTCTATGGAATAACTTTTATCTAACTCATTTGATTTTGAATCTAACAACGGCGCAAATTTTTTCGAAACAAAGTTCATATCGGCTCCGGCGTAAAACAAAATAGATGCAAGTTGGTTTTTAACAAGAAATGTACCGGTGACAACTGTAGGATCCTGGCGAGTCGCGCCTGCGTTCATCTCAAATGCTATGCCCCTTGCATTTGTCCCACGAAGCTTCAGGCACACCTTCTTGAAATTTCCTACCACGCCACATTCATAACAACCCTGGTCGTTCTTGTCTGTTCCTGCAACATTTGGAAGTCTTGCTTTACACCTCGGGGATGTATGCCCATATCGACCATATCTCTCACAAAGAACCACCTTGCAATATCCAGTATGCTTGGTGTTACATTTCTGTCACATCGGTGTCGCCTCTTCAATCTTCTTTCCTTCACTAGCAGTGGCCGCATACAATTTCCCCGAATCGTGACTCCTGCCCTTCCTCTTCTTAAACAGCTTCTTAGAACTATCCGACCTCCTTCTCTTATTTCCAGACGACAAAACCTCCGATTCAGAATTCTTCTCCACCACTTCTGCTGTTTTCTTGCCAGATTCACCTTTCTTAACCAAATTTCCCATTATGATCGCGTCATCAGTCAAGGAATTTGCTAGAGATATAGAACTTTGTATAGTGGTTGGTTTAGAAGATGATACCATACCCCTGATCTGAGGTGCCAAACCCCAAATATTCCTTTCAATGCGAATATAGTCTGGTGAGACCAATCGTGGAACCAATCTGGCTAACTCATTGAACCTAGTAGTATAAGCCTTAATCTCTGCTCCCTTCATGGAGAGTGTCCAGAACTCAGCCTCAATTTTCTGCATCTCACTACGAGGACAATATTCCCTCAACAACATATCCTTCAGATCATTCCATGAAAGACCATACGCAGCTTTTTCACCCAAAGCTTGCACTTGCGTATTCCACCATGTAAGAGCGTCATCAATAAAAGAGCAAACAACATACTTAACGTTTTGAGAAGCAGATGAGTTACTGATCATCATGACCGATTCCATCTTCTCGATCCATCTAATGATATCTAGTGGACCTTCAGCTCTGGAAAACGTTCGAGGATCACAAGACTAAAACATCTTATACTTGCAACTTGTTTCTGTGTTTCCTGTTTCATTCAAGTATGTCACAGTTATCATTTGATATGAAGTCACAATAACAACTTAACGAAACATCAAACCAATCTCAATGTCTTTACCTGATGACCTCCCAATAACGACCCTTTCTCTAGGTCCACCTCCTGTCGAACCACCAAGTGTGCCACCTCTTGGGGTGCCTCCACCTGATGCGCCACCACCTGGTGCGCCACCACCTGATATACCACCACCGGGTGTGCCACCATCTCTACCTCTGGCCTCTCGCTGATCGAAAACGAAATTCACCTACAGGGCTACTAATCTCGCTAACTGCTCATTCGAAACGGGAAGTGAAGATCCTCCTGCATCCGTGTCTACTCTCGTTACTGGTGCCATGATTCCTTTCTATATATTTTAGAAGTAAAATATACGTAAGAAACATGCTAAGGACTTTGAGAATTGTCCATGTTATGTATTAGAAATCATTCCTCATGACATTTACACAAACAAGATATTTCACAATAATCATCATACACCGTTAACGATCGATACACAATCAAGATAGCATTCAATCATAAATAAAGGAAAGATACTAACCATTAACCATGGTTTCATCTCATCATAAAATCAAAATACGTCATCAGACCACTTGTTCATTGTTTACAAAGACCATAAAACTAAACATCATATTGTTTTAGGAGATCATACTAAACAACAGGGTGAATTAACCACCAACTAGACAATTTTATCCAATAACTATCAAAGATAGGGCCTAACATGCCCATGACCAAACATCATAACCACAAATCAAGGAGCCTTGCCCCCACGTAGGGCAGAAGCCGTCACCAACAATACCATCAAAGCTAAAGCCATAGAAGCACTGTGTCCCTGCTCGGCAGCCACCAAGCGCTGCTCTAATCCCACCAAACTAGTCTCGGTCTCTTCTACATTGGCTTCTTTCTCCACAAGCTTCTTCTGTGCATCCTTCAAGTCCTCCTGGGCAACCTGGAACTTGGACTCCAACCTCACTATCCGAGCTAACTGTCGATCTGTCGCCTGGCTATCAGTGATCGAATACTCCTCTACGGATGTCATCCTATCGTCCATCCCATCGACCCTACTATCTATAGCTCTGATCCTGTCATCCAAAGACAAAATCTGATCATCCAATGAATCCATCCTAACACCCATACCTTCCATCCGCTGCTCAGACCAAATAACCCTGTGCTGAAGTGTATCTGTCCTCCTGTCCAAAGATGCATGCCTATCCTGGAGCTGTGATATCTTATGCTCTGTGGGAGCTGCCAGTGTAGCTACAATACGTGCCTCGGGCTCACTCGTCAACACAGGAATATCAGTTGCTGATGAAGACTCACCCTGCTCGTAAGTACGGGGTATGCCTTCTATCTATGCCTAGTCCTTTAGCTTCTTAGGCAACCGCTGGAGTGCTAACCTCAGGAACCCTGGGTTGTGACCTGTCTATCCTGAACACAGCAAAAAGACCGTCGTTCCGGGGCTCAGATGGCAACATGTAATCCGGTATAGTCTGCCCAGTAAAGGGTGCTCTAACCACATGCTCTGGGCCCACAACTGGTCCAATAATAGGCTCAACTACCGCTGGTGCATCTACCACTGGCCCCACCACGGCTGGTGCTACTAGTACAGGATTATACGGATGTTGTAGCTGCTCACTATCGGTACTGGATAAGCTGACGTGTGATGTAACCATTATATATGACAAGTATATCTGTACTAAATAAGTATATAGCTTTATAATGTAAGTAAATCACTTAATCACAAATGATAACACATTATAGAACATAATTATTCTTAAGTCTTATTTTCTAAGTTACTTTATGCGATGCATTCTAGGTCTTAATATTAATCACTAAGTGTTCGAGAGCTTTTATGGTTATAGTATAGACTAGTAGTTCCAACTTAAACCATTGCTCTGATACCAACTTTTGTCACACCCCGACATCGCACAATGGAATGCAAGTCATGAGGTAACGGAAGTTGTTACGACAAAGTTTGGTGGTTCACGTGTAATTACGTATGGACATCTTGCTAACGCCCTCTAGTTAAACATTGTTTTGAAATTCGTGGATAACGAAAGTTGTTGAAAACAAAGAAAAGAAGTTCTACCAAGATGAAGCGAAATTTAAGTTAATATTGTATTACAAAACAAAATAAACATTGTTTTTCGGTAATTTAAACGGTCCCAACATCATGTCCATCGTGATGCCCAGCTAAACCACTCTCTAACAACCTAAGCATAAGTACTTGAAAAACATGCTTAAAAACATCAACATCATGTTGGCGAGTTCACAGGTTTAAAGCAACGAATAATCTTTCAAGTTTAATGAAAATGTATGATCAATTATCATTAGAAGCGAACCAAGTAGACTCGTGAAAATCTAACAAGTATGTTGTATCCCTAGGCTCCTAATCAAGCCATAACTTTGTTCCCGGGGTGACCTCTAGTCCAAGAGGAGCTTTTTGGAGGTTATGTTCATTTTTCATTCAGATACAAGCTAAAGAGGTGGGGTCCAGTTAAGCTAAACTGGCCCACACCAATAGCAGAAATAATGAACTCGGCCCAATAGGCCTGAGCCCATTAGGAATGGGCTAACTAGCTTAAGAGATAATGATGAACGTTTACGGTTATTAGGCTATTCGATAAGGCTGAACAACCAAGCTGATTTTTACGAATAACGAACGTTAATGATTATCCCCTAACAAATCGGAACAACTACAACTACAAAGGAGGAAACCTTGACTATATAAAGAGGCCCCTGGTAAACGTAAGACTCATGCAAATTACTCTCAACATACTCCCACTATTGCAAACTGCTTAAAAGCCATACTTATTCTCACGCCGGAGGGTGGTCACAGGAAAACCCCCAATCCTGTGACAAGTCCTAACGGTGTTTTCTTTTGCAGATCAATAAGTTCAGTTCAGTTGGGCCGGAAGGATATCTCTGTCCTATCCAAAAGACTTGACCCCTCAGGTACTTGTTTCTTCATTGGCGCCATCCGTGGGACGGAAATAAGACAGAGAATTATCTTTCCCACCTGACTGAATGGCATCGAATCAAGATTCACAAATCGTTACAGCATCAAATGCTCCTCAAGCCCTGGGAAGGGCGGATAACGAGAACGATGATCATCTCTCCACAAACTCGGTTGACGAAGAAATCGAGTTGGAACAACCCCCAGGTTTCATGCCCGGGATCCTAGGGACAAATAACTCAACGAGCCAGGGCGGGCAATCAGCCGTGTCGCTCACGGGTCCAACTTCGTTGGTGTCTCCCTTTCCCAGGTTTGCTCCGGCGGCCACCTATACAAGACCCATAGTTAACCCTGTACCGGCAGGAAGGTCACAACCTCCGACAGCCACCATGTCGTGGGTAACAGCGGCCGCGAGCCTCCCCCTGTTTTCAGCAGCCATGACGGCATCCATGATGTCTTCTCCCATGGCGACCCTCGTGCATCCCGCGGTTGCTCCCTATACACCGATCCCGCCCGGGAATCAACCATATATGTCGTATTATCCGATGCGCCCGTACGGATACATGTCCCAACCAATGGGGGAAAGCCCCTATTCATACCCTTACCCGTACATGTACCCACCGGTGGTACCACCAATGTCTGGATGGGGAGGAACGACTAACCCCGCTTCTCAATCTATGGGAACCCGCCTGGTGGAAGTCCGAACCAGATTAACGTACGACGGGACCCCGGCAACCAGTCAGCCGATTCCCCGTGTCACTCAAGAGCAGCAAGGCGGGAATCAGCTGATTCCCCGTACCACTCAAGCACAACAGCAAGGTGGTGAACACAACCAAAACGGCGCTTGGGACGAAGATGAGGAAGAGCTTACTAGACCATATCGTCCTCCGGAAATGGTTACATACTCGAAGCTGGTGGCGAGAATAACCAATGCACCGCTACCACAAAACCTAAAGTTGTCGTCCATAGTAGGGAAGTACGATGGAACGGGAGATCCGGACAATCATCTAAGTATCTTTGAATCAGTTGGACGATCAAAAGACTGGCCCATGCCCGCTTGGTGCCACATGTTCATTCAGACACTCGTTGGGGCTGCGCGGGTCTGGTGGGAGAGTTTGCCACCCGGCTCTGTCGCCAACTGGGATGAGATTGTTAGAGGTGTTTCACAGCAGTTCAGTCAGCAGAGGAGGCACACCAACTACAGGGATGAAGTCATGCACATACAGAAGCGTGACAACGAATCCATGCAGCATTTCATCGTCCGGTTCAATAAAGAGCGACTCCAGATTCCCGGACTCATCGAAGAATTGGCATGTACCGCCTTTAATATGGGAGTAAACGACAACGGCCTACTAAGAAAGCTCCATGGTCCAAAAGGTTATCCCCAGACCATGGACGAGATGATGACCATTGCAAAGGCTTACGTCAAACAAGAGAAATCTATAGCAATGAACCATGCCGTTAGAAAAAGACAAGAATCTGCTAAAGCTTCTGATTCAAACGACAACCGAGACCATCGGGGCTCCAGAAACAGAGGAAAGCCAGAGACATCAAATCAACCTTATTCAAAGAATGATCAGCGGGATGATCAACGGGATGACCGTCGAAGGTCTGACAGACCCCGGGATACATTCACTGGGAAGGGGGAAGGAACCTCGAAAACAAGGCCGGAATATCCGGAACTAACCAAAACGTCGTCCCAAATATTGGAATCTGAGGATTTATGGCTCAATGCCCCCCGTCCACTCAAAGACTCTCCCGCACAAGATAAGTCAAAGTACTGCGCATACCATAAAGGCGCGGGTCACGATACCAATGATTGCTTCCAGCTAAAGAGACAGATCGAATGCTTCGTCAGATCTGGAAAGCTGGCACACTTAGTCAAAGATGTGAAGCCAAGCACATCATCGGGGGGCACTGACAAAGCTACGGGAAAACGACCGTGGGAAATGAATATGGTACGGGTCGAATCCAGATACGAACGGAAGAGAACGTTTGAGCGTTTTGAGCCATGGATGGAAGAAACTATGACGGTACCCCCACATTACAGGGTGCTAAGCATGGAGGCCCTTGTTATTTCAGCCGTGGTAGGAGATTACAGTATGAGAAGAATCCTAGTTGATACAGGTAGCTCAGAAGACATAATATATAAGCCATGCTTCCGCCGGAGGTGCCTCGAAGATCAGAAAATGTTGGAGCCAGCAAGGGGCCCGGTCACGGGATTCACGGGTAAAAGAGTCGAGCCATTGGGACAGTTAACTTTCCCAGTCACCATAGGAGACGGTCGTAGGGAAAGAACCATACTGGTCACATTCCTCATCATACCGGCTGATTCCCAGTATAATGTGATCATAGGTCGTTACACCTTAGGTCGGATAGACGCCCTGGTCTCAACTGCCAGAGGATTCCTGATGTTCCCTACCCCTTAAGGGGTGGTAACCGTATCCGGCGACAAGGTCTGTGCAACAGCCGGACATAAGCCATGTCACCAGGCTCCAACGGGGCTGCGAGGCCCTGAAAGATGGGTATTAAACTCGGAACATCCAGAACAAACGGTTTTGATCGGTGACACCTTATCACCTTCCGCAAAGGACAGACTCAAGCATGCGCTGGAAAAACAACCTAGACGTTGTTGCCTTCAAGCACGCCGATATGGCAGGAATAGCAAGGGCCAAGGTAGAACATAAGTTGTCGACGTTCCCACCAGTCAAGCCTATAGCACAGAAAAGAAGAAGTATGGCCCCGAATCATCGGGTTGCAGTCGTCCAAGAGGTAAAAAAGCTAGAAGAGGCAGGCATCCTGCGAAAAACCAAGTACCACACCTGGGGTAGCAAATCCGGTGATGGTCCGGAAGCATGACGGAACTTGGCGCATGTGTGTGGACTACAAAGACCTTAACAAGACATGCCCAAAGGATGCATACCCACTCCCAGGGATCGACCTCAAAGTCGACTCGTTGTCACTATTCAAGGATGGGTCTCGTGGAAACTTTTAGGAAGCTCCGTGAATACAACATAAAGCTGAACCCCGGAAAGTGTTCCTTCGGGGTAGAAGAGGGAAAGTTTCTCGGAGTGGTGGTTTCCAAGGATGGGTTCCGTGTAAACCATAAGAAGGTGGCGACCATCATCAACATGCCATCTCCAGGGACGTTAAAAGAAGCACAAACTCTCAACGGGAGGTTGGCAGCCATTAACCGCTTCTTGGCACGGCACGCAGAACGGTCCCTGCCCTTTATATCAACATTGAAGGACTGTCTTAATAAGAATAAGAATAAGTTCAAGTGGACGGCAGAAGCAGAAAAAGCGTTCCAAGAAATGAAGGCATTCGTGAGTAAGCTACCCATGCTCACTGGCCACAAACGGGATGAAGTTTTAAAGATGTATCTGGCGGCAGGAAATTACGCGGTTAGCGCCGTCTTGCTAGTGGATAGAGGCGGGGTACAAACCCCCATTTATTACGTCAGCCGCGTCCTTTCAGAACCATAAACCAGATATCCGACGTTGGAAAAACTCGTTTTGGCCCTAGTACAAGCATCTCGCCGACTCCGCCGGTATTTTCAGGCACACAAAGTTGAGTTATTGACCAATTTTCAGCTGGCTAAGGTTATAAACAGACCTAAGGTTTCCGGGACATTGGCAAAGTGGGCCATTGAATTAGGGGCATTGGATATAGGTTTCAAGAAGAGAACGACAATGATGGAACATGTTATTGCAGACTTCATGGTAGAAATCCCAGAGGGAGAACAGATCCCACAAATTGAAGAGGCGCCCACATCTAGGCAAGAAGATGAGTGTCCGGCATGGCAACTGTATACTGACGGGTCCTCTAACAGCAAGGGGGCAGGAGCAGGTTTGATGCTGGTTAGCCCGGACGGGGCGAAATTCTTATACGCCTTGCGTTTTGATTTCGAGTGCTCCAACAACCAGTCAGAATATGAAGCATTTTTGGCCGGCATGCGCATGGCTCTGTCACTGGGTGCGAAATGGGTCGACGCGCATGTGGACTCACTATTGGTGAACAACCAGGTAAATGAGTCGTTTGAAGCCCGGGACGATACTTTATCAAAGTATCTGGAAAAGACCAAAGAATTGATGTCAAAGTTTCAGAAGATAACGTTGATACATGTGCAGAGGCACCTGAATGACATCGCGGATGCTCTTAGCAAGCTGGCATCCTCCGGAACTAAGGAGGATGTCCATATTGAAACTTTGAAGCAACCTTCAACTCAAGTTCTTGCCGTACACAGCATACCTGCAGTAGTGGTATCTTGGATGACACCAATACGGCAGTATTTAGAACACGGAACATTACCCGAGGATAAAGGAGAAGCCATGAAGATTCGCACAAAGGCCCTCCAATATGAGTTGTATTACGGTACCCTGTACATAAAGTCGTATCTGGGCCCATCCTTACGCTGTGTGGCTCCATCCGAGGCAGAAATGCATAACGGGATACACGCGGGACCCAGGGCGGTGGTCGCGAAGATAACAAATGCAAGATACTATAGGTCGGGTATGCATAACATGGCCGTGGAAATATTACAGAAATGCATCAGCTGTCAGAAGTACGCACCACAGACCATTCAACCGAAGAACAACTTGGTACCTGTTACACAGCCTGGCCTTTTCAGAAGTGGGGAGTGGACTTGGTTGCGCCGTTCCCCCTAGCACCCAGGAAGCTAAAGTATTTAGTGGTCTCCATTGATTATTTCACAAAATGGGTTGAGGCAAAACCACTGGCCAAGATCGAGACCATAAACATCAAGAAGTTCCTGTGGGAGCACATAGTCTGTAGATTTGGAGTCCCACTATACCTGGTCAGCGATAACGGAACACAGTTCGCTGACAGGTCGTTGCAGGACTGGTGCAAAGAACTACATATCCAACAAGTCTTCACTTCCGTAGCTCACCCGCAAGGCAACGGTCAAGTGGAGAGAGCTAACAGGGGCATACTTGATGGAATAAAGAAGAGGTTGGATGCGGAAGGAAAGTCCTGGGTTGAGCAATTACCGCAAGTCCTCTGGGCGCACAACACTATGCCAAAGACCAGTAACGGTGAGACACCGTTTAGCCTGACGTTCGGTTCCGAGGCAATGATCCCGGCTGAAATTAGCGTTTCCTCCCTAAGTAGAAACAACAACGGCAACGGGAATGGGGAGCTGTTACGAGAAAATCTGGAAATGCTGGAAGAGTGCCGCGAAGCAGCCTACATCCAAGAGGCCCGGTACAAGCGGTTATTGGAGAAATAATATAACAAACGGGTTATCGAAAGGTCTTTCAAGGTGGGAGAGCTGGTCATGCGGGAAAACGAGGCAAGCCGGTCTCAACCCCAGGGCAAGCTTGGCCCCAACTGGGAAGGCTCGTATGAGATTGCGGAGGTATTGGGTAAAGGAACCTACTCTTTGAAGCAGCTAAACGGCGAAGCAATCCCGCGTACCTGGAATGCTGCCCAGCTCAAGAAGTGTTATATTTGATCACGCCTTCAAATAGACAGCTTTTATTCATTGTACACTAGTGACATTAGCCATGTTTTTATTGACCTATTGGTCTTCACGGATGATTTGATTTTAATTCCATTAATAAAAAGCCCGTAATGGCAACTTTTCATTTATATGCAGTTGTACTTTTTACAATCATATCCTTCCGATTGATACTACATTTGCTATGATGACAAACCGTCACCATGGTAGGAGGCAGGACAAAAATTCCTTTTCCATTACACAAAAAACTTACCTACTGTTAAACAAAACGCTAAACAAAAAACGGCCAACCATGGCCCCACTACGAACCATAAACACTTGCAAGTTTTACACCCTACCATCTAATATGGCTAACACCTCTGCAGGGGTGTATAGCACATCTCCAGGAGGGGAAAAATCCGGAAGCACCAGATGATGAACGGTTCCCCTGCTACAAAATTAGCATTGTGATCCACCACGGGTTCACCACCTACGGGAACGGCATCATAAGCCACTCCCATAGCAACATTAGCGACCAGTTGAGCCTCTGGGCTATCAGGGATCTCTATCACCACCGGACCAACAGCCTCCATATTCGGCGGTGGTAGAGGCAAATCCAAGACTGGAGTTTGCTCGTTAAAAAGTTTCCGAGGCACCCTCGAGTATGTTAAACCATACCTTCGGGCTGGGACGTATCCAGCAGTCCTGGCATTGTATTCTTCCATCGCAGCACGACGCCTATCCATCTCGTCAGCATACCGACGAAGTTTCTTCAACCCCTCTACGGCGTCTAGCTCTCTTAAGAGCTCATTCATGGAAGCTTGTCGACGAGACATTTGAAAGGGAAGGGTAATTTTTTTCTTTTTTGACAAGAGGCAATTTTACCAAAGTGATAAGTGGCCTCACTTATATAAGGACCCTCGAGAAGATCAAGAGTCTCCATTAAAAAAAGTCGTTATTAAGTCACTGACACACGCCATCGAAACAGTGGCATGTGACAGTTAGTGACGTCAGACAATGATGATAGGTAATTAATCGATGACTAAAGACTGTTGTCAAATCAACATTAACTATAAGATCAGGACAGCTAGCACACACAAAATAAAATAAAATATTCTTTTCGTTAACGCGTACATGAAAGTACGTAGAATACATAACCAAATATAACATTACATCATGAGGGATAAGTTCAGTTGGAAGTGGTGTCTCCTCTATCAGAAGACTCCAGGACATACGGCTCCAGTTTAACCCGGAGGGCAGAAGTACCCTCGTCACCAACCTTGCTGCTCAAACGACCTATGGCTTCCAACGAATCAGAACTCAGGGCCTGCAGGCTATCTGCAACCTGGGTGGGAAGAGACTGCTCCTGTTCTGTGGGCGGGGGAAGTTTCCTCCTAGCCAAGCCAACCTGGTTACCGTAAGCCAGACCGTCATGGTAACCAGCCTCCAAAGACTCCTCGTAAAAAGCATTTAGGCGATATTGGTACTCGGCACTACCCCGGATATAACGCCAGGATGCAGGTATTCCCCGGCTGACTATCCAGTCTCGGTCATTACAAGCAGCATCTAACTTCGACTGCAAGAGGTCCACCTGGGACCTGATGGAATAGGCAGCGTTTACAGCCTGATCCGTCCGTTCATTGGCAGCCATCAACTGCCTTTGGCACTCATTTAACTTCTCCAGAGTCTCATATCTCTGCTCTTCTGCGCGCCGGACATGGGACTCATAATTCACCACCTCAGCAGCCTTCAGCTTATACGTCTCCCTGTCCGCCTGATTACTGGCAACTGTGTTCTTTGCCGCTTCTAACTCTTTCACCAAAACCTTAACCCGGTCCTCAAGATGAAACACATGTTTGTTTAGCAGATCCTCTCGGCGATGCCAACTGATCTTCTCTTCAGTTTGGGCAGTCATTATCCGAGCCCGGTCCTCTTCTGCTTTCTCCTTGGCTACTTGCCGAGCCACTACCCCCACCTCTTTCTCTGACAACTGCTTCAATAACCTTTCGTTCTCTGAAGTTATACCTTTGTACTTATCCCGAATCTCCAGTAGACTAGTAAGGTCAGCGCGCCAACGTCTTAATACCTCATAGAGGGACGTAGAGGAACTGACACTTGATCCCAGGGCATTCTCTGCAAGTTGAGCATTGTCCAAACCCTGAAGATAATACTCTTCAGCAGGGGGGAAGGAAAAGTCAGCCCAATGCGGAATAACATCCGAGTGTATAAGCCGGGTTGATTCGGCAATGTGCCACCAGGGCACGTACCGGGCGTTCTTTAGAGATGGACGCCAGTTGATGCCCGGGAGGTACACGTTGGGTGGTGATGTGCTAAAAGTAGTTTAATAAAAATAACTAAATTAAACCTAAAACTAGACACCTAGTAATACTCTAGACTCTCTAAAACTAAACTACTGACAGGCAAGTGAACCTATCGACTCTAGTATAGCTAAAGTAAGTCCGGATATCGAACCCACGAGACTCTAATGGAAAACGAAAACTAGACTCGATTACTTATCCTAAATACTGATTAAATTAATTTATTATTTTAAAGGGGGATTTTACTGAAAAATAAAAATGCAATAAAATAAAGAATAACTAAAACTAGCTAAACTGAACTAAAGACGAGAACTGAGTTGAGCTGAATTCAGATATGACAAGACACTACCTAGACCAGACTTCTAACTATGCTTGATAAGCTTCTATGGTTATGGAACTGCTTTGGAACCGGGATCTTAAAATACTAAACATCAAGAATAAACTAGACACCCTCGACCCTTCTCAAGGGGATACCCTAGAATATTGTTGTGCTGTTAAACTACCGGTTGGAGTACAAACCCTCACAGGTTATCTAACTCTTATGATCGAGTACCCGCTAGACAATCTACCTCACAGCGCGAAAGCCTTACTACACTAGGTGCAAGGGGTAATTATTGAAGCCTAGATCTAACTTGATATGCAAGAATTGAAAGGGAAACTAGGAAGATCTTCTCACAAAGCCTCTAACCTAGCAATTTAACAATCTAGACATACCAACAAGCCCTCACCTCACAGCTATTGAACTTGGAAGAATACCTAAAATCTTCTAACCACCAAATATCACTCCTATGGTAAACTCGCGACTATTGACCATAAACTAGTTGCTACACAAAGTCTGCAACCTAACTAGCACTCATACATGAAAGACATTCACAAAAGTGCAAGTGGAGTGAATAAGTGACAATAAGAAAATAATAAATACGCACATACACTAGATCTAGAGAAATCAAAATCTTTACTGAATCATAAATCCAAAACAAGTTCCAAAAACCATAAAAAACGCAAATCAAAACATAGCTATTTATCTTAGTCTAGGTAGTTATAAAAGTTTTAGCCAATAATCATCTTGAAAATCGAAACGAAGACAAATAAAAATTCAGCAATCATTGTCTAGAATCAAGATAATAAAGGAACGGAAAAACCGAATGATTGACACCCGAATACTCGCTCCCAAAGCATAGAACCTTTGATCCTTGGCTTGTCTCTATATGATTTGCTGCTGTCCACCCTTCGAAAATAAAGGTTCTCCTCTTTTTTTTCGTCGAAGAATGTGCCGCCTCCTCCAAATTATTAGCGGCCCCCTCACAAAATAGTCTTGCTGCCGCTCCAACTCTATGGGTCTGTTTGGTATGCTGTAATGGAATAGATGAGGGAATGGAATGAACGAAGTAATGGAATGGACAAGGTAATGGAATGGATCATTACCATTCCATGTCTTGTTTGGTTGCCATGTGTGAATGAAACAAACATTACTTTATGTTGTTGGATAAGCTAGAAAAGACGAAGGAATAAAATCGGTGGTGAGTGGTGGTCAGTGGCGGTGATGGTGGGTGGTGATATGTGGCGGTAGCGATGGTGGTGGGTGGCGGCGGCAGTGGTGGTGACGGTGGAGGGTGGAGGTGGATGGCCGTGATGGTGGGTGGGCGACGATGGTGAGTAGTGGCGGTGGTGGGTGGTGGTTGGTTCCGGTGTTGATTGTCGTTAGAAACTGTGTGGAATTAATGTTACTTGGCACAGTTTTACACCCCCCCCCCCCCAACCGCAACTCAGGGGCTTAAGACTAGTTTATCATAATAACGATTTTTATTTTATAAAACATGTTTTAGATATAAAAATCTGGTATCGGCATTTTTCTTCCCCCTCCTTTCTCTTCTCTTTTTTCCTTCAATGAAATTTAACTCAAACTCTTCTTATTTTGTCTTCTTTTCCTTCTATTTCCGCCCACACAAAAAAGGGAAGAGATAACGTACATATGAACCTTAACGTGAGAAGCGTAGGAAGCATTCTTAGCCATTGGATTATAGGCGGTGGCATGATGGTAATTAACAACCCTAATCATGGTTAGCAGTATCTAACCAGGTATAAATCAGGAAAAAAACGTTACAAAATTTTTCAAATCGAAACAACTGACCTAATTCGAAACCTGATTTTTCATTGTTTCAATTCGATTAAAACGTTCAGAATGATTACACAATCAAAATAATAAAAAACATTCGAGTACAATTAACAAAATCGTAAAAATATAAAAACAGAGATTTACACTGGGACGATTAATCATACGAAAAACATATAATTATGAATAAACGCTCGTAATAGTTGTCAAATACTTTCGATTTTGTTTCAATAAGTATGATTTAACATAAAAATTAGGTTAAAAATAAGTTGCTAACGAAGAAGACGAAGCTGGTGAAAACAGAGGCTTTTAAACGCACGTACATTATTATTATTATTATTTAGTATACTATTATTATTTATATATAGTATTATGACTCCGTGCTTTTGACTCGGGTGTTTTTGACTTGACAAAATTTGCTCGTTTACGCTCTAACGTCCATAAACACCTACAAAATATAAAATAAATAAATAAATACTAAAACTGACTCAAAACTAATAAAAATCTATAAAAACCTATAATAAATAAAATAGACCAGTACAAGCCTAAAACTAATAAAAGTACTATCTAAACGACTCGAAAACTGTACGAACTATACACAGGAAATAGATGTATTTTACAATACATCAGCCGGCATGTCGCCTGCCCCAGAAGATGAAGCTTCACCAATTTGACTACAAGTACGGACACCGCCCGAAAAACTTGAGAGGATGTTGTTGCACATGCCTAAGGAGTTGTGAAAAGCTTTGCCCGGACAAACCAGCTGATGCCGCCTGAGTGAACACAGGCTTCTGTGGAACATGGACAAACAAAGAGGGCATAGTGGTTTGCACATTCGTTGGAGTCTTCAACGGAAAAAACAGACGCAGCCGATTCAAAAACTGTGGTAGCAGCGGGTGACACACTGGATAATACAGCAGCAGCAATCACCTCAGTCTCTGTAGTGTGCGCGGATGATTGAGCAGCTGAATCGGCATGCCCAGTAATACTATCCTTGACATATGATTGACCCTTCAAAGGAGAAGAATACTTCGTAGCAACGCCGGAAGCTTCTCCAATTAACTCGGACCTAGCAGGAGGGTCATCTACACAGATCCTTTCACTTGCAAAACCATGCACAAATATTATCAGGACTACAAAAATGGATAGATAGATGGAAAGGACAGGCAATCACACTTACTTAACGTTTTCTCCTTCAATTCTTTTAGCTGTTGTCTTTTGGCCAATAGCGCCTCTACCCCGGAAGTAACCACAGCTTTCCTTTTCTTCAACTTCTTCTTCTCCACAACCACATTCTCTTGCGGCATAGCCATATTTAGAGGATCAGCATCTATGGGGTCTGAAGTATTCTCCCCTTGAGCAGGGGAAACGACTCCGGTACCCTCCATCGCCAGGGAAATCGAAGGACCAAGCGCATCACCCGGAACGGCTGGAGCAGGAATCAAAAAGTTAGCAATAGTTTGGCTAAGCACATCAAGCTCCATGGGCCCAAAAGCACGATCATGTTCAATAAGGTGAGAAGCACCTTCCGGATCCAACACATCGAAGTACTGCCAACGCTCCTGGTCCTCACGGCGGTATTCGTGGAAAACAGTGTTGTCCACCCATACCCGGCTCATGTCAAGGCAACCATGGCTCGCTCGGGAATGTTAGTGCATTCCGTTGGATTCTTCGTTAGGCAATATACAGCGGATCTTTCTCATACACAGCAGCAGCAGGACATGCATCAGCCAGTTTAGCTTTCAGCTCCGGGTACCTTATGGGCGCCTTCACCGGAACCACACGATCATCAATGTAAAAGAACTTTTTCCTCCAATCCTTGTCCTTCACGCTTTGAGGGAAATTATCAATACAAGATAAGATACCCGAGCGACGGTCAAATGTGAAGTACTCCCCTTTGAGTTTCAGTACATATAACGTACAAAATATTTCAAGACGGGGAGACATGCCAAGCCTTGTCCTTCACGCTTTGAGGGAAATTATCAATACAAGATAAGATACCCGAGCAACGGTCAAATGTGAAGTACTCCCATTTGAATTTCAGTACATATAACGTACAAAATATTTCAAGACGGGGAGACATGCCAAGCCCCAAGGCACAAAATTCGAAATGACGAACCTTAATC
Organism: Ambrosia x helenae; assembly: GCA_030844895.1. Classification (NCBI taxonomy): domain Eukaryota; kingdom Viridiplantae; phylum Streptophyta; class Magnoliopsida; order Asterales; family Asteraceae; genus Ambrosia; species Ambrosia x helenae. Next base: position 105,404 of record JAUTDX010000634.1, read on the forward strand.
AACACTAACGGGTGCAATTGGGAGATGTTTACCCCGTAATACGACAACAGATTGTAGACAAAATTAGTAGCCGGTAAGCGGAAATGGGAAAAGGTGAAAAACTCACTATACAGTGTCAATTTTCCCTCTTTCAGAGGAAAAGAAACATCTTCCTTCTCAGGAAGCACCAGATTCCATCTTGATGGGATTTGATACTCGTTGAGAAAGGATTTGAGTACCATTAACGACCAGCTGCAGTGAATCTCGGCAACACTCATGACTGTGCGTGTGAAACTAGCTTTGGATGCCAATACAGGGTAGGTGACAATTTGGGAAAAAGGTAATGTTTGGGAGATAATTGTGACGACCTACCCTGGTAGACCATTCTTATAATAACAGAAGAAAATGGTTCAAATTTCAAATTGAACCGCCGACAGTCATCACCCCTGTCAATCGGACTGTTCAAGAACGACTGATGGGATGCCTGTGATGATGTCATGTCATGCGGTACCAATCCCCATAAAGATTTACAAAGTGCCCCTTTTATTTTATTTTCCTTACGTATATATTTTTTACACTTTTTTTTCATTTTTAGAGTCTAGTAATATTCACTAGCTCATATCACTAGACTGGGGGGACATGACGAGGTAGGGTCCAGTTAAGCTGAACTGGCCCACACCAACAGCACAAATAATGAACTCGGCCCAATAGGCCTGAGCCCATTAGGAATGGGCTAACTAACTTAAGAGATATTGATGAACGGTTACGGTTAATAGGCTATTCGATAAGGCTGAACAATCAAGCCGGTTTTTACGAATAACAAACGATAATGATTATCCCCTAACAAATCGGAACAACAACAACTACGAAGTAGGAAGCCTTGACTATATAAAGAGGCCCCAGGTAAACGTACGACTCATGCAAATTACTCTCAACATACTCCCACTATTGCAAACTGCTTAAAAGCCATACTTATTCTCACGCCGAAGGGTGGGTACAGAAAAACCCCCAATCCTGTGACGAGTCCTAACGGTGTTCTCTTTTGCAGATCAATAGGTTTAGTTCAGTTGGGCCGGAAGGATATCTCTGTCCTATCCAGAAGACTTGACCCCTCAGGTACTTGTTTCTTCATAGCTAAAATCAATCATGAAAACGAGGGCGTCAACCCAATAGATCTATAACATAAACAAAGGCTCTAGCCAAGAGTTAATGATTCAGAGGTGCAGGGAGTGTGTCAGCCCGAAGGGGACACTCGTGTTACGAAAAATTGTACCCACCAAGGCACTGACCTAAGGCCATCAAGTGTTCTATATTTCTATTCTAACTCATCATACAAGCATGTTAATACCCCGATTTGTAAAAACGTTCTAAAATATTTAAAGAAAATGGGCCGTGAAACTCACCTCAATGCAACAACTTGGGTAATTTCCTACTCCAAGTTACAATCCTTCACCTAATTACATCCCAATCCGTAGGGCCATTTAGTAACTATACTAAATCCAATCAAACTATTCACCAAACCACATCGACTTGGTTAAACCAAAAGCATTAAATTTTACTTATCTCTTACCCCATTAACCCATTGGTGACATGTGACGAACGGTTAAGTCTAGACATCGCATGCTTCATTCAACATTTAATCACCTAACTCTTAGGTCGTTACTTACACTTTCATGGTTTCATATTAATATTGCACATCATATCTTAACTATTTATTCCAACATGCAAATCAATCATAAGCACAGAAAGAACGCTAGAACGTGTTTACGCAGATTTCCACATCAAGCAACTCTCAATATATCATGTCAGCCTATGATTTTCCTATAGACTCTATTTAAATCATAGAACGTGCATAAAATCCATGTAACAAGACTATTTTGGCTGCTCTACTTTTGCTAGAACACATAAGCATAATATGCCTTAAAATCACGTTTTGGACGACTTTCATAGTTTTGCACTGTAAGCGTCTATTATTAAGGTAAACATCTATGGTACTTTAATTAATGATTTTTATACTACATTTTACCCTCTCATAGTTATTTTACATCAGACCTAAATGCATGAATCCTAAGTGCGCAAAATTCACCGAAAACATGTATTTTCACGCGTCTTTTGCAAGTATACATAGGTTTTCGACTTAGGTCTTTCACATTTACTTCATCATGCTTTATTTTTCATCAAAATAAATCCTAAAAACCTGTTTCAAATCAGTTTTAGAATATTAGCTTTTGAAGCTTTTATTTTGGCGTTTTAAGCCGAAAAACGAGTCCTGATCGTACATGACTAGTGGATCACACCTCACCAACTGCTTCGACGGCCATCGCGCTTCGTCTCTGCAATAAACATTAGTTATATTAATTTGTATAAACAGTTATTATTAGTCATTGTTGCTTTTGTTGTGCAAGTTTGGTAACAATCTGTTATTTGATCCAGCTCCCTCCTGGCCGGGTGTGACAGGTGATCTCATCCCTATGCCAGATAACCAAACAAAAGAAGCGCCAAAGGGTTGTTTAATCGAACGTTCAAAGTTCGTGGTTGCCTTTCACTACTAGAAAATTGAGCAATTGCGATAGCGATTCCGGTCGCAAAGCGGTCGCAATTGTCCTTTTGCGACCGTTTTACGACTGTAAAGGTAGTCGGAAAAACACTCGACGCAAATGCCCTATTGCGTCCAAGTTGCGACCGTTGTTATCTTTTTCCGACCCATATTTTGCGACTATAACAGCGGTCGCAAATATTGCGACTGCTGTGAGGTTATGTTTGTAACGAGAAACTTGCGACCGTTTTGCGACAGCTTTTCTTGCAACCGTTTTGCAACCGCTTTCCTTGCAACCGTTTTGCGATCGCTTGTCTTTTGCAACCGCTTTTGCGGTCGCAAAATATTTTTCTTATCTATTTGATTTTTAGCTTTTTGGAGCTATTTTCTATTTTAATCTTCTTATAACATCATATTTTTAGAATTTAAGCATTTATTGGGAATTCACAAAGTTATATAAAAATTCTACTTGAAACATCAATATCTGAGTTAACATAAAAAACACAATCAAAATAAAATGTTTATAGCGTAAGTCGATGATTAGACGTTTTGAAACCTAACTTTAAACATCGCTTCAATGTTTGCCATCCTTTCGTTCATAGCCTCTTTCTCCGCCTTATCTTTCTCTTTTTCCATCACCAACTCCGCAATAATTCCGTTCAGCCTTTCTTTCTCTTCTTCTTTTTCTTTCACTACATCTTGGATGATCGCGTTCAACTTTTCAATCTAATAAACCAATGCAAAGTGTTAAAGATCAAATTTATTAAATTCAAATTGGAAAAGCTACCCGAACCCAAACTAATGTAACCCGTTATGACCGACCACCCGACCCAAAACTGTTCTGAACCGACCCTTAAATCTGCATTTAAAGGAATTAAAGATATGCAAACCAGCCAACAGATTGTTCAACAGACAGTTCTTTGACCAACAGTGAAAGTCAACAAATGGATCATAAGTAGTATTAATCTGGTAGTTAAAGTAGTTACTGGGTCAAAACAGTTAAACATCCAACCGATTCTTTAAAGGCTGCAATGGTTGGATGTGTCTATTCAATATGTATATGTATATATATATATGTGTGTGTGTGTTAAATAAGAAATATCACAAAAAAAATCCAACTCTACGAAACCAATTAAGAAAATATGTCACCTAACAGCGACCAAGTTTCTTGACTATTCTACTAAAGCCACTTAAACTTTTCTCTAACTAGAAAAACAACTCGAATTTCAAAAAAATTGTCCCATTGTTCTTTAAAAAAATGTTAAAATAAAATAAACTAAATGTGACATATACGAAAGTCGACGCTCCTGTCACTATTTGCTGATTATACTTTGTAAGGTTGATTAAGTGTGATTAATAAAAGTCCCTAAATAATAACCAAGTTTCAAAACTGCTCCATTCAAGCGCGACGGCTTCCTAAATTCTCTTCAAAATTGATGCAAACCTTTAAATATTTATCAAAATGAGAAACAAAATGAGAAACAAAGGCAAAGTCCACCCTTCTTCTTCTTCTCGGGGATTGTGTGTGTATATATATATATATATATATATATATATATATATATGTGTGTGTGTGTGTCTATTCAATATTTCCAGTGAATAGGCTGCAATGTTAAATAAGAGATATCACAAAAGTTTAAGTTGCCATAAGTTGACCCAAATGCCCATTGGTGACTAAATAAATAAACTAATCTTGAGAATAAACATACCTCGTGGTCTTGTCTACCATGCAGATATTGGTGACTAATGTTGCTTAATCCATACACTTTGCCTCTATTCTTTCCCCCGACAGCTTGGTACCACAAGTCTTGGTCAAATTTTGGGTGTTGGCTATCTTCTTCCCCATACTTCTCCACAAGATATCCCTCATATTTTGCCTATTAGTATGAAAATATAAATATGAAATAAATGTAATTTTATTTTTTTAAAACTTACCAAAGAAACTTACCAAAGTTTCATGTGCCCTATCATCAACCCACACCGATCTTTTTTCTTGGGCAGTCCCTTGTAATTCAAAGTCCTCTAAATCAACATCCTCCAAATCAATGTCCTCAACTACCGAACTACTACTACCGAGCTCTTTATCAAACGGCCTGCTTCCTTTTCTAAGATGTGTTTGCTTCCACATCTCAGAGTGTGACGGTTCACGCCCAATTATCTTAACCTACAAAGGTAGTATATTATAAGTAAATAAATAAAGGTATATGTACTAATTAAAGATGGTTTTTAACATCTTTTACCACTTTTTTCTTGGCAGTAACATAGGTTTGTGACCCAAGGGTATGTTTGCCCCCTTTGGATCGACTCCTATTTGATTGATTTCTTTGAGACTTGGCTTTCCATTCGGGTGTGTTCCAGAAATCAATCATTTGTTTCCATATCTCCATTTTGATCCATGGTGGTTTAAACTCAACAAGAACAGACATGTCATCACCAACATGTAAACATTTCCTTCTCGCTGTTGCTTTGGCAGCATCTCGTACCCTAGTCAACATATCAGGGATTTTACCAGCAATACACCGCTCCCAACACGTAAAAATTTCAGCATCCCATTTCTCCTCCCATTGGAAATAACACTACAAAAATTTAACATTTTAATAAACGTACAAAATGGTTTAATAAGTTATATATGATTTGTCTAAATACATACTTGGAATCGTTCAAACAACCGCTTTTTGTCCTCATTGGGAACAACAACAACACTACACATGACATTAAAATTCGTCATTCATGCTCCATTTCAGATTCCAAAACCAGAGTAATGATGTCTAGCAAATGTGCTTTTATATAGTAACTATCTATTGTAATATTATCAGTTGGGACTGCATCTTACTGGTTCAGCAGATGCATAACACTGGTCATTGGTGATCTAAATTGATGGTTGCTACCCATTTCAGATGTGAGTTCGGTCACCAGTTTGTTCTGTCTCCATTTCAGTCAGCACACATATTACATCAGAGAAACAGATATGGTGATAATTTTCGACTTAGTCTTCTGGACGATATATGAACAAATTATTCTGATAATTCACACACTAAATACATAACATAAACACATACTTAAGGTTATAGAGATTTTCTTTTTATAAGTGAGCACATATCAATACAAACTATTTTCGGTAATCAACCCAAATCCAATTATTATGTGCAACAACCATACAGTCATACACGAGCAAATATCTAACAAGATAGCTGAATTTCCAAACAGCTAATAATCTTATCTCCTTATCAGCAATAAATCTCACGCATTCACCAACATAACTAACACAACAACATCTTAAAAGAAAGCAACATGCAATTTAGCATCAATAAGCCATTCGAATCGAAAGTGCACCTAGGCAGCTCGCTTCTGACTCTGTGAGGCGCAGTGCATACATAAAAGATGCACAAAAGGCGGTTCCGTAAGAGGAAGGTCTCGACTCTCGTGCATCACAAATTCACAATGTAGTACTTATAGCTATTTAGAATACACATAAAGGTTATTTATATATTAAACCATATAAGTGATGCTAGAAACAAAGAAATTTAAATAAGCGATGCGAGCACGCGCTATATAAAAGTATAAAACCAATCCAATTCTTGCAGACTGATAGTAAACATAAATAAAGGACTGACTAAGATCTAAACCTAACCAATCAATATGGTATACTACCCAAACAGCATAATTATTTGAAATGCGTAAAATATATTAATATCACAATAAACAGAAACATTTTTATTTACGCAGAGCAGATCTCTCGTTGTAGTTTTAAGAAGAAATGAAGGTTTGTGTTGTGATGATATTTGGTATGAAACATATAAACTCATCATATGCATCCAGCCCATTTGTATCTACAATATGGTATACTACCCAGCTCCTATTTCATAGCAATGGCCATATAAAAACTTTACTTTTTAACTCGCGTAAATAACACATTTAACATTTGCATGTCACAATACTAAAGAAAATATAATACTAAAGATACCTTGACCACGACCCCTGCCGACCGCTGCCAAAAAACCGGGACCTCTACTAACATTTGCTGTACCACGTCCCATGATACCTACAAAAAAAAAGTGATTAATACTTAAGACAAAAGATTACACAAAAATACTAGTTAGAATTACATATAAAAGTAAACTAATCATTGCATATAAACAACAAACCCATCACTCTTAATCTTCATCGTCAAAGTTAAGCATGATGTGGAAGTCCTCGTCAGCTAAAGTTGTGGCTTCAAACTCAACATCTTCATCATGATCACTATCCATATCCTCCACTTCTTCTAACCTTCCATCTTCACGTACAAGAGAAATAGGGTGAAGATCATCTGTTACCGAGCATTCTATCCTTTCATTCTCTTGAAAAAAATGCCCCACATCCACATCATCATCATCCTCTATTTCACTAACATCTTGGTCCAATTCGTAAACTCCCCTTGGGACAGTCTTTACAACTGCTAACCAACCTTTTAGTTGCTTTGCTTTTGAAGGATAAGATGTATAATACACTTGTTGCGCTTGCGATGCTAAGATAAAGGGGTCATCAACACATCCTGTAGCCGTAGGTTTAACATCAACCATATGAGTTTTTGGATCCACCCTTACTCCCCTCACAGGATCAAACCAAGTACACTTGAACAAAACAACCACACAACGTCCTATGGTGCTATGATATTCCAACTCTAAGATCTCATCTAATAACCCATAGTAGTCATTTTCATGTTCGTTGTACGAAGCCCCTTTGACACACACACCACTATTTTGTGTCACCCGACCATCATAAGCTGTTTGTGTGTGAAATTTATAACCATTAACAAAATAGCCCTTATGTGACTTAACATAAGTAAGAGGGCCTTGGGCTAGGTCTCTCAGATGTTCCTTATTTGGATCATTCATAACCTACATTCACACAAATATGTTATTTTGTTTGCAATGATACAATATTAAGATATAAAGGTGCTTTGGAATGCTTACATGTCTCTGCAACCACTTAGCAAATTCTTCGTCTTTCATTTTATCAAGGGTCGCTTCATCATAGTTTGGAAATGAATCTCTCAACTCCTTATCAAATAACCAAACAGATTCATGAAGCTCTGTACAGTTGAGCAATATATAAGTATGCGCCTTGTCTCTGTCTTTATCAGCAAGTACTATGTCCTTACCACCCTTTTCAAATAATCTTCGAGACGGATGTTTAAATATACTTAACCGAAGATCGGTATTCGAAGAACAAGGAATGTTGGGGGCAAAATTTCGAGGTTCTCGAACTGTCGGCTCCAGATATAAGGAGCAATAGTTAGAAAGCTCATCTACAAGATTAGCCTGAACAATGGAACCTTCAATCTTTCCTTTGTTTTTAATCATTCTTTTTAACCGACCCAACTTCCTAAAAATTGAGGTGGAAAGTGTTAGCACTTATCTAGCATTTAGCATGTAAAAAGATTACTTTGAAAAGTAAAAACAATTACCTCTCATATGGATACATCCACCTAAACTGCACCGGACCACCAAGAATGGCTTCATTGGTCAAATGTATAACAAGGTGTTCCATTGAGTCAAAGAACGCAGGCGGAAAGATTCTTTCTAATTTGCAAATTGTTACAATGATACTTTTCTTCAATTTTCGTAAATCTTCAATGTGTAGAACCCTTGAGCATATTACACGAAAGAATGTGCAAAGCTCTATTATTGATTCCCATATTTGCTTTGGTAGCATCCCTCGTAAGAGGATAGGCAACAATCGTTGCATGAAGACGTGACAATCATGACTTTTAAAGTTATAGAATGTATTGTCCTTTACGTTCACGCATCCCCCTATATTTGAAGCATAGCCATCTGGGAACTTTATTTGTTTCAACCATTTACATACTTCGTTTACCTCCTTTTTGGTTAAGGTGTATGCTGCTTTTGGTTTTAATATTTTATTATTATTTCCTTCTGAAATGTGTAATGATGGTCGATTACAAAGCTCTTCCACATCCTTCCTTGCCTTGACATTATCTTTTGTTTTAGAAGTATCCATAACTGTTTGAAAGAGATTCTCAAAAACGTTCTTCTCAATGTGCATTACATCGAGGTTATGTCGGATTAGCAACATGGGCCAATATTCAAGCTCCCAAAAAATGCTTTTCTTGACCCAATTATGGGTTTTACCAAATTTTGGATCTTTATGCTTTGGGTGTGTTGCACCTTCATAAACAACTGGGATATTAGAAACTTCTTCTAAGATTTGCCAACCAGTTAACTCGGGTGGAGGTCCCACTAACGACGGTGTTGATTTCCGAAATCCATCTATATCAGTACGAAAAGGATGTGACATTGGTAGAAATCTTCTATGACAATCGAACCAACTTGATTTGCCTCCGGCATGTAATCGAAAAGCTTCGGTGTCCCCCATACAATATGGGCAAGCTAGACGACCGTGCGTGCTCCAACCAGACAACATTGCATACGCCGGAAAATCACTAACTGTCCACAAAAGAATAGCTCGCATAATAAAATTTTCTTTCCGATAAGCATCATAAACCTCAATGCCTTCTCCATATAACTCTTTCAGCTCATCTATTAACGGTCTTAGAAACACATCAATGTTTTGACCTGGACTCTTTCCACCAGGAATAATCAAACTTACTTCAACAAATGAGTCTTTCATACTCATCCAAGGGGGTAAGTTATAGATTGTAAGAAAGACAGGCCATAGTGAGTAAGGAATTGAGTTAGAGTTATTTGGACTGAAGCCGTCGGTGCATAACCCAAGACGAACATTTCGAATTTCTTTTGCAAAGTTTGGATTCTCTGAATCAAAATGTTTCCAAGCCATGCCGTCACTAGGATGTGCCATACTACCCTCTTTTGTTCTATGGTCATGGTGCCAAGTCATATCTTTGGCCGTTTTTGTGGACATATATAATCTTTTAAGTCTAGGACCAATTGGCATGTACCACATCACCAAATTAGGTACCTTACTCTGGACACTTTTGTAACGAGATTCCTTGCAATATTTACATAGCGTCAATTCCTTATCTCGCTTATAGAATATCATGCAATGGTTTTTGCAAACATCAATTCTTTCATATGGAAGACTCAATGGTTCTAAACTCTTCTTTGTATCATAGAAGCTTTTTGGGAGCTTATTTTCTTCGGGCAACAATGCATTAACCATGGAAATGTTGTAGTTGTAAGCTGCAGTGGACACATTGAAACGTGATTTCCATGTCAAAAAACACGTGGCGGCTTCTAACTTCGAAAACTTTGTAGCCTTTTCTCCTTCCCACAAAGGTTCATCAGCCGCTTTTAACATGTCATAGAACCTTTTTGCTTCTGGATTCGGTACATGTCCTTCCAAAGTATTACCGTATGAATATAAGTTATCTAACACCATTTGTTTGCAAGCATCATCGTCGTCGTCGTCATCGTAATCAACTTCCATTGCAATAGAAGACTGTCCATCCTCGTGGCTTGACTTTTCACCATGTTCACTCCATATTTCATAACGAAGCATGAAACCTTCCTTATACAAGTGTTTTTGAATAGTGGCTCTATCTCTATAAGTTATATTTTGGCATTTATAACAAGGACATTTTATTTCACGTATTGTCTCACCATGCATATTCACCCTCGTATCAACCACTGCTTCTTTAGAAAATGCAAAGTCCAAAAACAAATCCACATTGTCACAGTATTCAGAATTAAGATATCCGTTACTATCGATCTTTTCATACATCCACCCTCGATTTGTATACCACGCCATTACTACTTGAATCAAAGCCCCTATAAAACTATATTAAAGTTTGGAGATATAAATGCCAAAATGAACAACTTAGGCATCTTGTAATGTACCAAAGTAACCAAATCTAACCACAAACAGCTGTCGCATAGTAACATCTATTACAAACTATTTGATCATCTTGAACACATCCCTCTACATATGCAATCTCACACTTATCATTCTACGAATAGAAGAACTCTCTAGCATATTTAGTACTTGCAGAAACAAATAATCTAAACAGCAAAGTAAAGTTATAAACATCAACCACAACATTATCTACAGATCGGATCCTAACTAGAACAAACCAAACTAAAAAAATCAAACAGTAAACAAACTTATTACCCAAGCATTTCACTGCAAACACAAAACTTATGCATACTACACCAAAGCACATGATCTGGCACCTAAAAACCCTAACATTTTAAACAAATTCACAAACAACACCTTCGCATCGAACACATTACAAAACCTAACGAGTAACAAACACAAATCACAAGCAAAAAAACACACACAAATCACCAGTTTGTTCTGTCTCCATTTCAGTCAGCACACATATTACATCAGAGAAACAGATTCACTCCACGAGGAGATTCCAAACGACAGATCCAGCAACTAGTTCACAAATTACCTCAATAGACGATTGAAGCAGCAGGTCCGATTGAAGCAGCAGGTCCGATTGAAGGCTTGTGGCGATTGAAGCAGCAGGTCCGATTGAAGCAGCAGGTTCGATTGAAGCAGCAGGTCCGATTGAAGGCTTGTGGCGAAAGATAAAAGAACAAAGGAAAGATTGAAGCAGATCCGAGCTTCGTGATATCAGAACAAAGGTAGAAGCAGGTCGTTCATGGGATCAGCAGGTCGTTCATGGTGATAAAGATCAGCAGGTCGTTCAATGGTATCTGTTTCGATCTGTTTGGTATTGATTAATATTCTAGCTTTTAGGTTTTATTAATATTCTATTTGGTGTGAAATACTTCTTATACGCATAAGGTTTTATGCTTTTATTTTTTTAGTTTTTAAAGAAATTACAAAGTTACCCTTGCTCTTTAATTATTACTGCGACTGTTTTGACGGTCGCAAATTGCGCGGTCGGAACGCGGTCACAAATCCCACAATAAACATCATACTTTAACGTTTTTCGATTGTTTTGCGACCGAAAGTAATCGGTCGCATCATTTGCAATCGTTTTATGACCGTTTTGTGATCAATCGCAAATGTTGCTACCGATAATAGATCGGTCGGAAAAAGATTGCTAATTTTGCGACCGTTTTTTTACGGTCGCAAGTTCTGGTTGCAATTGCTTATTTTTCTAGTAGTGTTTTTTCTCTATGGTTTCATATTATTGAATTAATGTTGAATTAAAAATTAAATATATTTTTATAGGGTTTTAAATTTGGTAAATCAGAAGTCGTTGAACCAAATTAAAATACCGAAGTTGCTTAACCTAATTTGTTGATGTCTTCACATATCCTAAAATAAGATGCCCATTTATTTTACCGTTTTCTAGTCTTATATACTCATAGCAACTTACGGTTATTTGTATTGTTAATTCGTAATTGTTTTTTTATATAGGAATTTTACCAATTTCTCAAAACCAAAAAACTATCTTCAAGTGAAAATGTGAAATTTCACCTAGTAATAGTCTGAGTCTTAGACATATCTCAACTCTTTTTATGACTAAATTATTTGACGTTCTAAATAAAACTAATGAAAATATAATTAAGCATTTCTAAAAGATAAAATTACGTGGACGACAATTCTAAATGTAATATATCGTTGCTATTAATTATTTAATGAACTGTGTTATTTTTATCATTGTTTTCTTGTGACCCATTTTTAATCGATGCGTATCCCCCCTCCCCCATAATTTTTTTTGTACCTGTCATTGCGTGTTGTGACGGGCCATAATCGTATACGTAATTTAGGTTAACAACATGGACCACTGATGTAACTAATTCTAAAGTAAATTGAAGAAAACAAATATATTCTATAAGTATAATAACACAAATAGCAACTTAACGATTTATCACACAACGTTACCATAACCACTCCCACTGACTTTACAGTTAGAACCAAACCGTCGCGTGTCCTCAAACCGTCGTTTCCTTGTGTTTGCCATCATTTCACACACTATATTACCTCACCAGCGCATTTACAAACCCAACCAATCAATTTCCAATCCATAATACAGCGGCCGCAACGCAAGTTGTTCCAAAACACCAACGTTCTCGGTACCGGTTTGGCCGCAGATCTTCGACTTCTGCACCGTCACAGTTCAACAAGAAGACATGAATGCATATGGATGTAGTGACGCATGGGGTTTGAGATGCATTATGGGCGAACGGACGAACAGTGCATAACACGACGATGGGCGCAGCCGTGGTTCATATACATAGGAGGATAGAGATTATGGAAGAGCTTACTAAATATTATATTTATGAAGAGAGAATATAAGGATCCCATGTTTTGTTGCTTACTGTGGTAATTTGTATGGTTTGGTATATGAAACATTATTACTGCTACTTGAATTAAAAAATATATATAATTGCTAAATCCAATTTTAATTTATATTTACAGATGCATTGATAAACGTTGTGCTTTGATAGGTTTACGGAGAAAACCTACAAACTCCCAAGAACAACAAGATAAAAGAGAGATCAAGCACAAAGCTTTTTGCAAATATTTTCTTCTTAATCTTCAAATAAAAGTTCAACCCTTTTAAAGGCTTACAAACAAAATATTAACCGAAAGGAACATGTACCACGTATTAAGCCCACTAATGCACTAAATGAGAAAAACATGCTAGTAAATAAGAAAAAAAAAAGAGACCAAGAAATAATGCAGTAACTAATATCCCACGTAATGGAGTGCATGGATGGTATTGGTTGATATGAGGGAGAGGCACGTATCAATGCCCACCGCTCAAAAACGTCCTTGTCCTCAAGGACGGAATGCTCGGTCCATGGCGGTCGCCACTCGCGTCTTCCGGTATCGTTTGGTTTAGTCCCGATGGGGAGCCTCGATGGTTGCCATGGCGGTTGCCACTCGAGTCGAACAAAGGCGTTTGGAGTGGACTCATCGAATCGTGATGTTGGTTGCCACGGAGGTAGCCATTCAACTTTCCCAACGGCATTGGGCGCGGTCTCAACGGCGCGCCATGGTGGCCGCCATTCCCGTCTTCCCATAGAATGCATGTTTTTGTTGTTCAACTTTGAGCATTGGTTTGCGAATGTGGTTGGGCCATCCATCATGACAAATGGAAACATCAATGGACAAGTGGTAAAAGTGTAATATGTTGGTTTAGTGTTTGTCTGGAAGGGAGTTTTGTAATCAACTAGTGTTGGTGGTTGATGTAAGGTTGGGAACGGAGATAAGGAAGGTTTTGGTGTTGGTGTCAGTGCAGGTTTAGGATATGATAGGGTGGTGGGATAGGTTTGTCTTGGCGGTGGAGGCGGAGGTGGCGCAAACAGTTCTGGTGTTGGCGTCGATTTTGGTGGTGGTGGTGCGGGTATTATTTTAAATATTTCAGGTGTGGCTAACACTTTTGGTAGCCGGGTAGAAGGCGCGGAGATTGAAGGTGATGATGGCGGTGGGTTGTATGTCTTATGTGAAAGTGATGGGTCGGTTTCAGTTGGCAACCACGGTGGTCTCCATTCGAGTCGTACCATGGAATTGTGGATGGTATCCCCGGTGCGCATGATGCTCGTTTCAGCAAGTATGGATGGAGGTGTTGTGGGTGAGGCAACCCAAGGATTGTATGTGGTTATGCATGGAGATTGTGGCAGTAGTGATTCCGAAGTTGGTTTTTGGAGTGTGTATGGTGAGGTTGGTGGTAATAATAGTGGTTGGGGTTTTGGCAATGGGGCTGTTGGTGATGCTCGAGTGGGTAGCGGAAGTTGAATTTCGTTATTGGAGGTGGTGTTGGTATGGAAATGACAAAGCATTGCAATTGTGAAAGACTTCCAAGTAAGGTTTTCGGGTCCCCGATACCATGAATTGAACCAAGAAAAAGGTTCGTCATCGAAGTACTCGACAACATAAGCAAACCGGTCTTCCTCATAAATTGCATATGAGGAAAAGAAGCGCTCAAACTCACAAAGCCAACGGGCCGGATTCGAACCGGTGAATCGAGATAGAATAGTGGAGTCATTGAGTTCTTCCAACGCCATAGAGGCTAAGGCTCAATGAAAGCACCAATTGATAGGTTTACGGAGAAAACCTACAAACTCCCAAGAACAACAAGATAAAAGAGAGATCAAGCACAAAGCTTTTTGCAAATATTTTCTTCTTAATCTTCAAATAAAAGTTCAACCCTTTTAAAGGCTTACAAACAAAATAATAACCGAAAGGAACATGTACCACGTATTAAGCCCACTAATGCACTAAATGAGAAAAACATGCTAGTAAATAAGGAAAAAAAAGAGACCAAGAAATAATGCAGTAACTAATATCCCACGTAATGGAGTGCATGGATGGTATTGGTTGATATGAGGGAGAGGCACGTATCATGCTTCAATCTAAAATATCTTTTTAAAATTAAACTATTTGCTTTAAACAGTTGGTAAGGTTTGGTCTATAATATTTAATTTGTATGCATCATCTCCCACGTTGTGATATTTCTCATGCAATTAATTCACTTAATTTCATTTTAATTTTTAGATATTTTGTATTTTACTATTTATCTACAATTTTTTTTTATGAAAATTTAGAAGACAAAACTAATTAAATAAATAAAAACATTTTTAAACTTTATGGTATTCTAGAAATCTAATGTGATTAACTATATGTTGTAAAGACTTTATGGTATTTAAGTAGTCATAATAGTTAATAGTTAATGTAATACATATAGTATGTATTAAACAAAACATTTGTCATGCAACTGTTTGTTGAATATGTATGTTGGTTGGATATGTATGTTTTCATGGTTGTGTGTAATATAATCTTTGAATGATACTATGGATGAGTTTTTCCCTATTTTATTATGTTTGTATGTTATGCAAACACATATAGTATTTTAAACCTAATTTATTTTCTTCATTTTTTAATTGCTAAACACTTTAGTGGTCAACATCCCGTCGCAACCCGTCGCAACGCGCAGGTAGCGTCAACTCGTTATGCATATAAATAGGAAGTTTGTTAATAGATATCTATACTATCTTATAAAGCATTTCCTAAGGACCTCTTAATTTTTAAGTAATACAACTATAAATGCTTAAAGTACAACACATAATGCATGTAGTAACTACTTTTTAAGGGCATTTATGTCTTTTCAAACATAACTTACACATATACCCCTTATTAGTTACAGTTTCCCACTTTATCTATCTATAATATATTATAATTTAATATAATACTTACATATTTGCCCCCATCAACTTTACTCAATTTCTGTTTATTTAAATAGTAATTACACTTTTGCATATTTATTTTAACCAACTGCCCCCATGATTTTTAAACGTTAATAACTTTTCCAGACGATAATATTTTCTTAATATTATTACATCGTATAAAAGAGCATTTTATTCTCTTTAATTTGAGTATAGTATTGCTATAGTTTTTTAATTTTTAAAAAATTATATGTTAGGGTTTAGAAATAACCGAAACAAAAACAAAAGAAAAAACAAAAACGAACTCAAATCATCTAAACTTTATTATATATTTCCCAATGATCTCTTAAAATTCAAGTTTTACATGTATATTGATTAGAGTACAAAACACGCAGATATTAACTACATTTTTAAGGTAAACATGTCTTTCAAAAAATATTTACACATGTGCCCCTCCAACTTTACTCAACTTTTATTTATTTAAATAGTAATTACACTTTTGCACCCTTAATTTAACAACTACCCCCATGATTTTTAAACGTCCTATAACTTTTTCATGCGTGAATATTTTATTAATATTATTACACCATATAAACAGACATTTTATTCTTTTTAATTTGAGTATAGTATTGGGGTAGTTTTTTTTATATAAAAATGATATGATAGGTTTAAGTAATAACTGACACAAAAACGAACCGAATCAGACGAAAAATAATAGTTACATGTTTTGCTTGTTCTAAGAAAACTACCCCCACGATTTTTAAACGGCCATAATTTTTTCATACGCCAATTTAAAAAATTATCATAAAAACGAGAATTTTAATCTCTTTAATTTGAGTAGTATTGCTAATATTTTTTTTAATTTTAAAAAGTTGATGTATTATGTAATTTACCAGGGTCGACTCGACCATTTTAAGGGCCTAAAATGAATTTTAAAGTTGAGGCTCTTCTCGTATAGCAGAGACTACAGTAAAAAACTCATATCATTGAAGGGATTGGGTACCAAATCCTCATATGGGTTGACCTAACCCGTACAACGCGAGCCCCAAAAATGACCACTTTGAAGAGCATAATCACACGTTCTAAGGATGTCCCACGCCAGGACGCCCTGGGCGCAGACATCGGGAAACATAACACAAGCCATATGCCTCTACAACCTAATGGCAGGGCGCGTAGTGTATCGTATGCGCGGAGCCAGAAGGTCACACGTGCAATAGGGACGCATGTACACGTTCGCCAATGATATATTGCATGTCACGTCATCAGATACCTGTAAAAATAGTCGTGTTCCTCGCCGCATCGCGCGGGCACACTACTAGTAGAACATTATTTAGAATTTTATCTAATTTCATAAATTTCACTTTTGGTCCTTGCCCTATTAACTCACTTTACATGCCTTATGTTCTAACTTTCAATTTTGTCATCACCCCCTCAACTTTTAAAGTTTGTGTTTTTACCCCTAAAACTGTTATTGAATGTTTGTGATCTAAGTACATGCCGGTATAGATTCGAATTTGTCTACGTGTCGAGTTGGGTCAAATATAATATGTTTTCATTCGACAGTATATATTAGATTTAGTCTATGTTTCGACCCTGCAAAAACGCGCTATAAGTAAAATTTCAACCATTGATATGACCTGTCTTTTGATTATACGTGTAAGTTTTCTCTTTATATACATTTTTTTTGCTTCTTTTAGTATGTTTCCTATATATGAGTCGGGTCACATATACATATAGATACATTATGACTATAGAGTATAAATTCAATTACTTTAGGTTTCAATCCAACCGTAATACTATTGAGTTAAATCGAATATGTCAAGAAGCGTGTTTCATATGGTTAACGCATCATATAATGCTTGTACTTATACATTCGGTGTTTGCAATGTACCCGTGCCACAATGTGCTTGGATCCAACGAGAGTCAAAAAGAGAGAGGTGGTGGAGTGGTGGTGGTGTAAGTGAAACTTGTATCAATCAAAGCTTTTAGCAACACCTAATATACAAGAACTTTAAGCTCCACATTTGATAGAATTAAAGATATGGGAAAAGCACAAAATTAGCAATTAACTTTGGTGTTTTACCAAAATAGTCACCTCCCACATCTTTGGAGAGACGCTTCATGGTTTTCGAGTCTTCCGAAGTGTCTCTCATGAGGCTTCCACTGAGGATATGCGACACGTGTGAAGCCTCTAACCCTAAAATCCCAACGGATATGCGACACGTGTGAAGCCTCTCAACCGTCTTTGAAGGCTTTTGTCTAGTTAGTTCGTGAAGATGTAATAAGCTAGCTCTTATTGTAAAAGCCCAGTGAAGCTCAAATAAAAGCCCACGTTGATGCATATATATAAGTATATGATGCATGGGATTTTTAGGGTTAGAGGTTTCATTGTGTTGTGTGCATTGTGTGCGGAATAGAGAGAGATCGAGATAGAGAGTTAGAGCCATGAGTTCCTATACACACTTAGGACTCTTCGATTCCCAACAGGAGTACAAGTTTGGTGTAGTTCTTATTAATTGTTATCTATGATTCGATTAATAAGAAAAGTATTTAAAGTAATCTCGAGTTTATGTTCTTTGATTTACATTGGCGAGTACAAGACATTCCGCATCTTGTGTTCGATTGTTCGTTGTGAAGATCCTCAAGGACAGAGACCTACAGACGCCATTGAACCCTCTTAGCCTTCCTTGAAACATCTTTGTAAGAATATTTTTTATAAAATTATTTTTAACATTTTAACTCACTGTTGTAATTTTAGATATCAGAAAAATTATATTTAATTATTCTTTAGGCATTTTAAAATATTTATTTCACTGTTAATCATGAAAATTAAAAATAAAAATAAGATTAAATGATACAAGGCATAATATAATAAATAATATAAAAGTAAATTTTATAAATGTAATAAAATCTATTAAAAAATAACTTATATAAAAAAATTGAACCATTAAATAAATTAGAGTTTTGAAAGTATAAATATTTTGAGTTAAATAAAATAAACTTTTTAATGTATTTAAATGATAGAAATGTCATAAATATGGCTTAAATAGAACAAAAATAAAAATATAACTTTTATGGAAAATAGTATAAATAATTTTATAGAATATTTACTGCTTATAAAATAATTTTATAAAAATTACTTCCAAAGAGGCTTCAAAGAAGGCTTCTGAGGCTTCAAAGACGTTAATTGGGAGGTTTTAGAAACGCTTGAAAGGCTTCAGAGACGCTTGAGAAGGGAGGCTTTACACGTGTCAAATATCGGTTGGGTCACAGTGGAAGCGTCGTAAAACATGAGGCATCTCTCCACATATGTGAAAGATGGCTAATTTAATAAAACACCAAAGTCAATGGCTAGTTTAATGATTTTCTCTTAAAAAAATTGCCATTATAAAAATGTGTAAAACTTGTACCATGTACTTGCTTTCTTGTATAAGAAATTTATGATAAGTCAAAACATGTACAAAAAAATTATGAACAATATGAACAATCAGTACAAAGAAAAATTGAATTATATTTATGTAAGGGGGACCATAGTTGTTAATTAACCAGTAAATGTACCCGCGCTTCGCTGCGGGTTTCACTATTTTGGATCGAATAATAAATAAAGGCTGAAAAAATATGCAAAAGAGGGAACCAATTACTTGGGAAACTTGCAGCTATAGAAGAGTATATCAATATATTGCTACAGAACTTTCTAATCTAATCAAGTATGTTACAGTTTTGTATTAAGACGTGCCCTGAATACATTTTCAAATGGCAAGCTTTTGTAGAAATCAATGCTTATGTCATAGCTTTTGCTGCATTGGCAAGTGCAACCTCATAGCAAGTAAGATTGCTTCTTTGTATAATCACTCTTCCCAACTGTGTCATGTTCAACAAATATGGGACAATTATATTTGTTTGCTATCAGTAAGAATAACAGTTTGCTTGTTATCATGGAAAAAGCAATGCTCCTCTATGTTTCTTAAAAAGAGTTAAAATATGCAGATATAACTTAACTTCACCTGAAATATATCCCCCTGGGGTGACTTTTTAACAATTCATGTATATTTTTCTCCAGCTCCTGTCTTCGATTGCAACTGGACATTCAAAGTCTGTCACTTCCATAAAAACTTATTATTATAATGCCTCAAATCGTGTGAGAAGATTGTACAAAATTATAAGTTAATCAAATTAAATCAAATCAAACATACCAACTCCTGAATGGAGGCCGGATTCGAGTTGCGTTTTCCAGATGTCGTGCAACTTATTGCCGTCGCAGTCGTCGTCACCGTTGTTTCCTTTAAGCCCAAAGGCAGAACCTTCGTTGCCGTTTGTCGTCTTGGTAGAACCACCGTCAAAGGATATACAATAGACTAATCGCTACAAACCACCAAACCCCCTCTGATTTCTCACCTCTAACCACCAATCCGTCGCCATCTAGAACCAAACTACCAAACCCTCGTCTCCCAATCAGTCTTTGTCGACGTCGGCTGATGAGCCGTTAAGGAGGGGCACCCATCGATGGTTCTCTCAAAACATGTGACTATATGTGTCTGTTACCTCTATAATGTGTTTTCTTTTAGCACAAGAACAGCAACAAAACATGTTTCTATATAAGACAGCACAGAGGTGAAATGTAAAGAACACACTGTTGAAAACACATAAAGTAACACCAACTTGTTTCAAATCGTATTCATAATCTTGTATGCTGAAATTTATGCCAGCCGCCTTCCCCCTGAACTTGATAGTTGCTCCATCTTATGCACTACAAGCAAAATCTTATATTTAATTACACAAGCAAATTTTAATTACCAAAAGCAACACTTAGTCAAACTAAATCACACAAAGCAGAAAGCAATCTTTTTCCTATCAATCTAGTGAACTTCATAAAGTAAAACCCAGTTGCTATTAATTTTAATAATTCTTGAATAATAAAAAAGAAAAGGCTTTTGACTATGCTCACCATGCACCAAAAAAGACGGTTACACAGTCGCGGCGACCGGCACCATCCACCACCGAACAGAAGCTTGAAGTCGTAGGGGGAAAAACGGACAAGGAGGCTGCATCAGCGGAAGCAGCGAGCACTGGCAGCATCTACAACTTCCACAACCCAACATCCACCACCAAACAAGATTGTAGGCGGCATAGCGATGTTCAACGCCGGTCTCTCTGTATCGCTCCAGCCTATGGGACACAAATGAAGAAGTCTCTCTATTCGCGAAGCATCTTCAGCTGGAGATCTAAGAAGGCAAGCAACCACCACCACAGCCAACGCCGCTACACCCACCCCCTTCGAAACCCTAGCCAAAACCCACCACATGTGAATCCAGTAGCAAGAGGTCGCGGATGGCATCGCTGACTGCTGACGGTCATCTTCTCCGGCGTAACCTCGATTATGGGTGCAAGCATAATTGAATCAAGTGATTATTAATCTTAAATTCATAATAGGAAATCAAAAAAAGCAATCAGATACAGTATCAAAAGAAAGCAAGCATCAAAATAAATGAAGTGTCTTGATTTCCCCTAGAAAAACCAGAAGCCCATTGTGAGTGTGTGTGTGAGATGCAGGAAGAGTTTTGCTAGAAGTTGGAAGAATGATCTGGAGAATACAATGACACATATGCCCCTAGAAAAACCAGATATTAAGAAAGTGCCATGGCTGCACTATTCCTAAGGAGCTACAGGTTTTGTTTATATACTAGGTTTAACACCCGCGCTTCGCCGCGGGACAAACTGATTTTTAACAAAATTTATACGAACCAATCTCACGTATTGCGACGGTTCGGTTGAACCACCTGGTACAACCGGTTGAACCATCCGACAAACCCGGTTGAACCGTCCGGTATGGCCGGTTGAACCAATATTCCTACCCATTCATACCGACCGATTAAACCGGTTGAACCACCTAATATAACTGATTGAACCACCCAACATACCCGGTTGAACCGTCCGGTATGGCCGGTTGAACCAATATTCCTAATATATTTCTAAGCCTACTAATATATTCTACCGGTTGAAGCACCTGGTACGACCGGTTGAACCACCCAACATACTCGGTTCAACCGTCCGGTATAGCCGGTTGAACCAATATTCATAACCTATTTCTAAGCCTACTAAATATAAAGATAAATAAACATATAAAGACAAAAAATCCTATATAATAATAATTTGAACTGATAATGGCATAATCGTAAATATCACGAAAATATGTCCTATTCCTATACTATTCATAAGCTTGACAAGAATTATTATATTAACTAGTATAACTTCCCGCGCTCCGCGGCGGGGTCTAAGTTCGTTATTGCAAGTAATTGTTTTTATACCGTTTTAGGCATTGTAGGTGATGGTTTTGACATATCAAATGTGGCAAACCTGAAGTGTAGTAAATTTCGTCGCTCGTCATGGCGAATTTTCGGTTGATATCGGATTTTCGGTTGATATCGGTTCTAGTCGGTTAGTTTACAATACTGGTATAGCAACTGAAATAGAGTAAGAGACATGGCTAATAGTATATCCACATGTATTTTATATGGAATGAAAACTATAAATTAAATGTCATGCCGGTTTTGATAATATTAATTAATACTGATACCGGTAATTTTAAATAAATTTATATCAAGCCACATCACAGTTTCCTTATAAGTTTCTGTTTCTATTACATCTTGTTGTATACATATATTTACATAGACTAAAATTATAGTTTCCTGTAAATTTTTTTTTGTCTTTAAAGTAAGAAAATAATATATATCGTTTACGTCCGACGAAATAACGGAAGTTAAACTTTCCTATATTACAAAAGAAATCTTTTGCAAATATGGCACCACCAATGGATTTCAAGTACCGGTTGTTGCCAAAGACTGGTGAAGCTTGATGGTTTGCACCTTCCACTCCGTGAAGACTACAAAAAAGTGGCCTAATCACCACCATCGGCCATCACGTATAACAACCACCTTCGACCTTGTTTAGACCTTGAAACCGCTATTAATAAATACAACGGTGAAACCCTCTTCCCTTCGTCCATTTTCGGATCTATGGCAACAACCGATACTTATAATCATGATTCAACTCGTCGGCACCGCTTACCACATAATAGTCAATACCGCAAACAGAAAGACCCTAGCCGATGCCTGTCGTTGTCCACAGCCTGACAGACACACGACCACCGCCACCGTTTGGCAAGTCGACTTGTGGAAAAAATCGGATCTCCGCCGGTGATGGCAGCGTGCATCTCATCCAAAAAGGCAGTCAGGAGGCGGTTGTGGTAGACTGGCAGAGGAGAAAGGAAGCGCGAGAGAATCAAAAAGCTGTGGAGAGGGAGAAAGTGGAAGTGTTGTAGACTGAAGACGGATGAAAGTTGTGGGGGTATGATGATCATGTAAGAAAATGGGGAAGGAGGGAAGGTTTAGAGGCTAGCACGTGTTAGAATACCTGACAGAAGAAATGAAAGATATTTGTTGGGGTAATACCTAATATACCCTTAATAAACATAGAAAATTCATAAGTGCCCTTACACTATTCCTAAGAGCCAACGTCTTTTGTTATTATATATAAACTAGGGGTGATCCCCGCGCGTTGCGGCGGATTTCGGTTTTGTTAGGTTTGTTACACGTGGTAATTTGGTTAATAACGGTTCGTTCGTTACGCTATTGATTTGTTTATCATTATTTTTATTAAAATGCAATATCAAACAAATAATTTACGCGTTAAAACCGATTTTGGTAATAGCTGTCAATAACCGAGATCAATGTTAATATCGGTAGCACCGTGTCGGTATTGGTTTTGTTTTGTACCATAAATAGTTTACATCATGGTTATTGTGCCTTGATTTTTATGCAACTCTTTTTTATTGTAAGATCATATAAGCCTTGTATGGAGGACATGGAGTAGTTTCATTACAACTTCATATTTTTACAAGACTTTTTATTAGGAACGAACTCATACGAATTCATGATTATATAAGTTTGCACTTATAATGATAATTTTTTTCAACTCATAGTTATTTAAAAGAGAGTAAAGGAAGTGAGAGAGTTGAAAGGATCTATATATATCTCTCCGACGACCTCACCATCGCATCCATAATCACCGTTTCAACCTCGCCAAGATCACGTCCCCACCAATTTCATCAAAACGGAACCGCCGCCACTGCAGCGGCTCTCTCCCATTATCCCTCACTGCTGCGCCTAACCGGTTAGGTCAACGGAGCCTTACTGCCCTAGATAGCCCGATTCGCGACCTCTACGTTAACCGTTCGTGGATCTAATAAATCACTTGAGAAACGTTACATGCATCGCTGGAAGACTGTCTCCGAGCACCACAAACACCCTCGGTTCACTAAGCAACAATTGTCGTTTGAAACCACCTTTGCCAACAACCCGATTTGAGTTCCGGACTTCCGGATGTTTTTTTTTGCCGGATTAACGCCGTAATAACACCATCTTAACTGGTCATTCCGCAATTCGCCAAAGGGAAATTGCTACTGTAGCACCGACGTTGTCAATCGCTGGACATGGTGGCCGGTAGCCATTCCCAACCCTCTCTTTGACGTTTTTGTGGGTAAAGTGTTAAAAGAAAAGGTTTGTGTTGATAGCGTAAAAAAGTGAAAAAGCTACTGGCTCAAACCTATGATGTAAATTGATGAGA